>JAQQSW010018428.1:0-11246 GCA_028646575.1 Pseudocheirus occidentalis | reverse complement strand
TTCCTTTTTTGTCATATTAGCCGCTCTGATAGGTGTGAGGTAGTACCTCAGAGTTGTTCTAATTTGCATTTTGCATTTTAATTTGCATTTCTCTAAGAGCATTTTTTCATATGACTATAGATAGCTTTGTTCTTATCCTTTGACCATTTATCAACTGGGTAATGACTTATATTTTTATAAATTTGACTCAGTTCCCTATATATTTGAGAAATGGGGCCTTTATCAGAGATAATTGCTGTAAATGTGGTGTCAGTGAACAGTGGCACCTTCAGGGATTATCTGCTTACTTTCAGTGGAGAGTAGACTTCCCTTCTGGCTTGTATTGGGGGTTTGGGCCTCCCCACTGGCCTTCCCTTGGTGTGGGGCTTAGCTGATGACTTACTCTAGGGTGGACCTTGCTGCTGGATTGTTATAGTAACAGAGTCTTTCTGGTGTCTGGCCCTGGAGTAGAGATCTTGTTGACCACCACCCAAGTCCACCCAAGCCCAGGGGTGGGGCTTCACTTCTGGGCAGCAATGGGGTCAAGGCTTCACTAGTGACCTGTGTTGGGGGTAAGGTCTCTAGGATGGGACTGAACTACACAGATTGCTTACTTGCCTATGGATCTCCTGGTTTTCAGGAGTGTAGGATCTCAGTAGTAAATTGTCACAGGATTGGAGCTCTGCAACAGGCCCCCTGTTGTGAAGCTGGCTGCTGCTGTTACTCCTGGACCTCACTCCTTTCCTAGCACCACCTTTCCTGCCAGGCTGTGAAGCTGCTTCCATGCTCCTAGATCAATTCTGAGTCAGTTTTCTAATTATTTGTAGGGGAATTTGGAAGAACTTTAGAGCATTCCTTCCTCACTCTGCCATCTTGGCGCCAAAAGTCCTGTCTTGCTTTTTAGAAGTGGTCATGTGGTACAGTGAATAGAGACCAGGGCCTGAACTCAGAAAGACTTGGATTCAAATATGACCTTAAACACTTACTTGTGTTTAAGTGGGACCATGGGACCACTTAACCTCTGTCTGCCTCAGTTTCCTCAACTATCAAATGGGGATAATGATATTACCTACTAAGGTTTCTGTGAGGATAAAATGAGGTAATATTTTTAAAGCACTTAGCATGTTGCCTGGCACAAAGTAGTTATTTATAAGTAGTTATTTCCCACTTTCTTTTTTTCTTTCCTCCCTTCTTTCCTTCTTTCCTTCCAGCATTCCTTCTCTCCTTGCTTGCCTCTTCCCTACATACCTACCTATCATGATTGTGCATCTCATTGGTTGCTCAGACTTCTCTCACAGATTTACTTGCCTGTTTCCTTATGTGAAAAGGTTGAGGATACCCCAAAGTCATTTCTGAACAGTTCAGAAGATTATGACGGCAGGGCTTAAGATGCTGATCCCTCTTTCAGTCAATCCCCAAGCACATATGTGTATCTCATTTCTTGAAGATGTTATCCTTACCGCAGATTAGAAAGAAAAATCCAAAGGAGAAAAAGGAGTCACATGTGACTATAAAGTATTGGTGCCAGAACTAATATTTTTAAGGTTAATAGCATTTTAGAGCAGGGAGGAACCTTAGAGATCTTTTATTCTAACTCCTTAATTTTAAAGATTAGGAAACAGAAGTCCAGAAAGCTGAAGGAACTTGCCCAAAGGATGTGACTTCACCTCTTTTTGACTACAAATCCAGGGCTCTTTCTACCACATTACTCTTCCTCCAGACATAACAATAGCCTATGCTTATATACCACTTTACAGTTACAAAATGTTTTGCATATATAATGAGGCACTTTAGATAGTTGAGAACTGCTGCTAATTTTGTTCCTTGGTCCATTCCTGTGTTAGGTAATGAGGTGGCCTCTCATCCCCAGAATTTTTTCTTTGCATAAAAACTAAGAGGGTATCACAAAGGAAGGTGTTAAGCAGACTATTAAACTGTGGCCTTATATGAAAGCTTACTTTCTCTATAAAAATATTCAGTGGCAGAATGTATCAGTATCCTGTAGTGATGGTCTGGAAGATAGTTCTTTTTCTCTCCTGGGGAGTAATTGCAGTTTTGTTACAATGCCTTAATACTTCAATAAGATCCAGTGATAAAATGATATCTTTCCCCAAATAAGTTCATGAAAAATTGCCAGTAGTTTTTTTTCCTAGGAATTTAGGTTCAGGCAATCTTCAACCTATGAATGGGTGGTGGTCCATATAATAGTTTATGAGTCAACTGAAATTTAGGAAATATTTTCCCATAGGACAATATTTTCCATTGCGCTTAGGTTCCTAGGTTAGCCCACAAAAATATTTGTTCACAAAATGTGTCTGGTGTAGAGTACTAGTGGTGTTGTAAAACTTAACCACCATGTATCTTCATCCATGTCAAACCCACTAACTATATGTGTCCCCTAAAGCTCTGCTTGGCCTCTTTCTTTTCTTCCCCTATACATTCTTACTTCGTGATCTCATCAGCCCCTATATATCCAATTATTATCTTTATGAAGGTGATTCTCAGATTTATTTACCCAGTCCTAATCTCTTTCCCAACCTTCAGTCTCAGCTTGAACTGGATATCCCACAAGCATCTCAAACTCAACATGTCAAAAACAGAACTCATGTTTTCTACCACAACTCTGCCCTCTTAGGAACTTTCTTATTTCTGGCAAGAACATTATCATACTCCCAGCCTCTCAGGCTTGCAAATTTTAGTGACATCCTGAACTCCTCAGTACTGATCTCACATGACTGATCTTTTGCCAAACTTCAAAATTTCTTCCTTCATAGCATATCCCATATATACTCCATTGTCTCTACTCAGGCAGCTGCCACAAGGTGCAGGCCCTCATCACCTTGGTCTTGGATTATCACAACAGCCTTCTGGTTCATTTCCCTACCATTAGTCTTGCCCTATTCCAGTCTACTCTCCACTCAGTTGTCGTAGTTCTAAAGGTCTGACTGTGTCAGTCTCCTAACTCTAAAAACTCCAGTGACTCCATATTATGTTTAGATTTCATTATAAAATCCTCTTTTGGACTTTTAAAAGTCTTACAACCTGGCCCCTTCCAAGTTACAACCAATAGTGACACTGGTACATGATAGACACTTTGTCTTCTGCCAGACTGCCTTTTCACTGATTGTCTATGTAGCTCACCTTCAACCATCTGACTTCCCTGGCCTTGTTTAGGATTCTTCTAAAATCTCGACTTCTTCAAGAAGCATGTCTCATTCCCACGTGCTTCTAGAAACTTCCTACCTTCCTTCCAAGATTACCTTGTGATCTTGTGCTCATGCTTGCGCGCTCTCGCTTTTCCTTCCTCCTTCCCTCCCTCTCTCCCCCTCTCTATCTGACTCCATATGCATGCACATCTACATGTTTATACACACACACATATGTATACATCTTGTACAAAACTAAGTGTTTTGCTTGTTGAAACCCCCATTAGAATATAAACTCCTTGAGGGTAGGGACCAGGTTTTTGCCTTTCTTTGTACTTTTAGCATAGTACCTGGCCCATAGTAAGTTTTTAGTAAGTGCTTATTGACTGCAATGATAAAGCAATATTTTGTTTTCTGTATGAAAATGTATTCAAAATTCTACTCTTCAATTCCACATATTGGAGCCATCCTCTTTTCAGACTTTTTGATCAGTTGTAATAGTTCCTGGGGGACTTTCTTTGGCTTAAGACAGGAGCTGTAGAAGGGCAGATGCTGTAGAAAAAAGAGTAGTGAGTGGAAAGGGTAAGGATTCCAAGACACCTGAGGAGGAGATTATGAGGAGAGTCCTCTGGCCTGTAAATTTTGAAAAAAATTATGAATGGATCAGCTACATGATTACATCATTAATTTTCTTCTGTAAGTCCCCAGGGTTTGCTGTTACTCCCCTTTCCACTTGTTTACTCCACTTTCCATTTGTTGCTTCTAGTCAGGATTTCTCTCCAGCCTGGCCACCAGCAAAAGAGAACACAATTTCATAGCTTCTTTTCTCTCCCATAAAAGAGACATACACAGAGCCCTGGAAGATTTTCTTAACATTAACTCCTGCTAACAAATAGGAAATATCAAAAGAGTGGAAAGGCTTCCTCCCATGCCCTTCACCTGCTTTCTTTCTCCAATGAGATAATGTAGTAGTAATACTTTTGGCTTACTTCTCAACTGACGATGTGGAAAATGAACCAGTTGTTTAGATATATTAATGGTGGATATTTGTAAGTAGAAAATGAAGAAAGATCCTTCTTTATTTTGGAGGAAAACCCAGTTCAGTTGGTTTGTGAGAGAAAGTGGAATATGGGCAGGGGTCTAGGGTTTGGGGTCTGGGGATGCTGATGCTAAGACCAGCACCAGGGCTAAGTATAGCAAAAGTAGAGGTAGAGAAAGGAGCTAGCCATGGATTGCATTCCCTTCTTTCTCCTTTTCCTCTTTACTGCTTTATAGCTATTCCTATATACCATGCCCTATACCATCCCTATGGCAAGGTGAGGGGGAAGGGACACAAATGAGATAGTGGTTGACATGAACAAGAAAAAGGGGAAGGAAGTCTCATGTGCTATCAGTGGACAGGGGAGGATCATTGGAGGTATATATATATATCAGTGTATACCCTGACTTTAATGTAAGAGGTATAGAGGATTATAGATTTGGAACTTGAAGGGACTTGAGAAGTTAACTAATCCAATACCTTCATTCTGAAGATGAGAAAGCTGAGATCCAGGGAAATGAAATAACTTGACCGATGGCATATAGGTAGTAAACATCAAAGGTATGAAATGTGTTTTGGTACTCTTAATCCAAATCCAATGTTCTTTTGTATAAAGTAGGAAACCATGTGTGATTCTGAGTATTATGGATATTTATCACATTTCACTATAAGTAGATGTTTGCATCTTGTTAGAATTTTTGTTGTTGTTTAATATTTTCCTTGATCCATGACCCCTTTGGAATCTATGAAGCACCTAGCTGGCCCCATTTTGGAACTATTGTCTTATATGGTTGCATCTGTACACCATAAGGCCATTTTCTTCTACAAAATACACTTTTTAAAGTGTATTTTTCCAGTAGAGAATGCAGTCTAATGAGATAGAAAGAAGTGGGATGTATGTAGTCTGTTGTTTTTCTACAAATGCCCTGCTTTATCTTTGAATATGCTGTTCTCTGTGTTGACCCTTAATGCTTAATTGACTCAGCTGTCATGTCAGACCAGAGTTGAGAAACAAATAGTGTCTATAAAAATGTCTTCGGTATTGAGAAATAAAGACAGATTAAATTTCTTAAAGTCTCAAGCTGAGTGAAACCCATATAAGACTTTTCTTTAAAATTTCAGAATGGTAATTAAAAAAGCCAAATAAACAAGTAGAAAATGAATTTTTGTAACCTCATGCAGATTTGAGGTTGTTTGTTATAATAAGGTATATTTTCCCTGCTGTTTCTAATTTAGCTGAAACAATACCGTCAAACTCTTTGGAGACAGTGTAGTATAGTGGAAAGAGCTCTCAGAGAACCAAGCTTCGGAATGGTGTCATGAAAACATGTAAAAACATGTGTAAAACATGTAAAAACATGTGTAAAATATGGCATCAGGAGAAATGGGTTTGAATCTTGCTAATGACAGTAGCAGTGGAATCATGGGCAAATCATTTAACATCTCCAAGTCTCAGTTACCTTATCTGTAGAATATGGGTAATAAAATGTGTAGTATCTGCCTCATAGGTTATCATGGCTAGTGACCAGTGTACTGATGATGAGTCTCTATGGACTCAGATTAAATGGGAGCTTGGAAGGGTGGGTCATTCCATTCCAGGGTTATACTTGAAGCTTTTCCAGTTTGGTAGAATCTATCAGAACTTCTACTGTCCTGGCATAATCTTCATAAAAGACCTAAGTTCTCCTCACCACAATAAGGTTTTGGAACATGAAGAACTAGTATAAAAGGATATTATCCTTTGTTCATTTATCAATTGGGTAATGACTTGTATTCTTATAGATTTGACAGTTATTTATATATTTTAGATATCTGATGAACTGTCTATAAAATTTCCCCTCCCCCAGTTTTCTGTTTTCCTTCTAATCTTGTCTATCTTTGTTTTATTTGTATAAAACCTTTGTAATTTAATATAATCAAAATGATCCATTTTACGCCTAATTTTGCTCTCTATCTCTTATTTATTCATAAATTAAGTCTGATATGATCCATGTTCTATTTTTCTTATAAAATCTCTCTTTATATCTAGGTCACATATCAATTTTGACCTTTTCTTAGAAAATGGTATAAGATATGGTTCTATACCCAGTTCTTGCCATACTACTTGCTAGTTTTTCCAACAATTTTTTTTGACCAAGTAATGAATTCGTATCCCCAAATCTTAAGTCTTTACACTTGTCAAATACAAGGATATTATGTTTATTTGCTGCAGTAAATTGTATGTCTACTCTATTCCATTAATCTATCTTTCTGTTTCTTAACCAGTACTAGATAGTTCTGATAATTACTGCCCTTTAATATAGTTTGAGATCTGGTATTACTAAATCTCTTTCCTTTGTATTTTTTCACCATTTCCTTTGATATAATTTTGTTGTATATTTGAAAGGGATAGCAAGTTGTACAGAGCAGATTTACAGTTTTATATACAATCATCTTTTTATTGTACTATGTTATGGAAATGCTTGTTTTCTTCCATAAATTAAAAATAAAACTTATAAAAATCACCAAATAATGTCATCAAAGAAATGTATAATCTTAAAGATGGCCTGGTCATTTTCAGAAGTGAGGGGTAGCTTGTCAAATTCATGTGGATTTTCATGATGTCAAGATAAAATGTGGAAGACTCCTGGTCTATTGGGTGGGTCACCTTGCGCTTAATTAAGGGGAGGACATGGACAAGAACAAGGAGGCAAGGATGTGTTGTGAAACGAATCATTAAAGGGAAAAATCCATAATGATGAGATCATAGATCCATTTAAGCATCTGTATACAAGGTTTTTGTGAGCATCAAGCAAGATGAATGGATTTAAAGTGCTTTGCAAAACTTAAAGTATTATGTGCCAGTAATTATTATTAGTCTCTGCTTTGCCATTAGTTAGCTATATGCCCTTGGTCAAGTCCCTTCCTTTTCCTAAGCCTTAATGTCATACTCTATAAAATGGAGGGGAGGGGAGAGGAAAATAGAAAAGAAGTCTGTCATCCCATCAGATCCTTACATTCTTTGGAATTTACATAACATACTAATAACTCACTATGAACCAGAGGATGATGTAGTCTAGGTCTAGATGCTATTTGGTTGCAATTTAAAATGGTGGAGGATAATCTGGTAACATTTACAAATGATGCAATGTCAATGTAGAATCCTGGGCTTTGAGATGTTTTTGAAATGGAAGAATTTTGAGATTACAAGTTCTGAAAGACTGGGGGACTCTGACTATGAATATACACAAAAATTTAGAAACTCTTCTCTACCTGATGGATGGCTCTTGAATGGAAGACCACATACAGAACAATCTGTGTTCTAAATTGAAAGAGACAGTGCCTTGGAGAATCTTCTATTTTAGGACTCAAATCAACCAAGACCAAGTGGAGATATGATCAGAAATAAATCTAGTAATGTGTGGCCCAGAGACATGTTTCCATGTTACTTTGATAAAGGGGCTTTTCATTAATAACTGTAAAGAACAGTATTACTACTAATACCTTGTAACATACAAAAGGCATATTTTCCTTGCAATATTGGTATAAATTTTGCTAGAACATAACACAGACAACATGTGCCTTATAAATTTTCAAAGGGACTAAATCAAAATAATGCAAGATATCTTTACCTTAATAGATCTGGATCGGCAGTTTTAGACTGAATTGGATGAGACGTCAATTTTGCTTGCTTCGAAAATGAAGACCATCAAATTAAATATAAAAACACTAGTCTCCTACTGCTGCACTGTGTTAAAATGGAACATTTGTTAATGTTCAACAGTCTTGTGGGCATAAGCAAAATGTCAATATCTAGAGAATTGAAAAAAAATATGATCTTTAAAACTAAGTTCTCATTCCCTGGGCTTAGAAAAGGGGAAAAGTTTATTGCATTTAAGTTATTCACTAAAAACACTAATTTTCTGAGCACATTACAGACACTACTCCCAATGGCTTATTCATTTTAGATTAAGTTTGTGAATGAAAAATTGAATCCTCCCAGAATAACTATCACTGTCTATTTCCCACAAAGGATTTATATTGAAAATAGGTGATATTTCACTCTTCTTAAGTCTTTTTTTGGGGGAATATTTATTTTGCAAGGCTATTGCATAAATGATCCACTTCCTATCTCTTGCATTCTAGAAATGGCTGGAATATTTTTTGGTAAGTGTCTAAAGCTCTCCAGGTGGAAAATAATCTTAAATTGAATTTTACAAGACACTGTGGTTTTATTAACACTGATAAAAAAAAAAGAGGTGGGGGGGGCTCACAGAAAGAGCTTCAGAATCAATCTTATTTTAGTGGCGACTGTTCAGTGGCTTGCATAAAATAAAATTAGTCTTGTTTTGGAACAACAGGAAGTGCATAATAGAAAATAAGGTTAAGATTGATTCCAAAGTAAGACAACATTGCTGCCTAGCTGATCATATAATGGAAGAAAATATTCAGCTCATTTTTGATAAATTATTAATCTAGTTCCTCTTTACAATATTGTTAATGTTCATGGCGTAACGGGAGGACATCAAAGCGTGACTCCTCCAGTCAGCAGCCTGGTCTCAGAATGAAATTACCTTGCCTTGGAATGTGTTTTGTTTGCATTAGGATGCTTGTAGTGCAAATAAAAGATTTATTTCTCATTTCCAGACTGAGCTTTTCATATGAAATGTGTAAAAATCCTTTCTTTCGCTAGTACAATCTGCAAATCATCAGTTTTCTTTCTGGATGGGTTGAAATAACCTAAGGTGACTGCATGATATTCCATTATTCTCATGACCATCAGCATACATTTATTGAGGGCCTACTGTATATAGTGTGGCTCGGTACTGTGGAGGATAAAAAAAAAAGATGAATAAGACACAAAATTATGGATCAAAAGAATGAAAGAGCTATCGTAGAAGAAATCTTAGAGCCTAGTCAAGGGCCTAGTTTCTAACCATTTTTTGTGACATGGAACCAATTGGCAGACTGACAAAGCCTTTGGACTGTTTCTAAGAATAATATTTTTAAATATATAAAGTGCATATAGTTGCAAAAGAAACCAATTATTTTGAAAGAATTTATTTCTAAATATTTCCCAAAAAAATCAACACCACAGACCCTGGGTTAAGAATTCGTTATTGAACTGGAGTGGTTTGTCATTCCCTTCTGCAGCTTATTTTGCAGATGAAGAAACTGAGTCAAACAGACTTGCCCAGGTTTACACAGCTGGTGAGTGTCTGGAGGTCACATTTGAACTTGGGTCCTTCTGACTCCAGGGTCAGTGGTCTGTCCATTGTGCCACCTAGCTGCCTTGCAAACTATTAACAATCATATGGAAAAGTGCTACAGAGCACTAATAATAAGAGAAACGAGCATCAAAACAACATTGAGGTTTTACTTCAAACACTGCAAGTTAGTAAAGATGACAAAAAATGGAAATAGTCAATGCTGAAAGAGTTGGGGCAAGATAGGCACACCAGTATGTTTTTATTGGAACTATGTAATGATTTTGGAAAGGAGTTTGGGATTATGCACAGTGGCTAAAATGTCCATACTCTTTGATCCTGAGATTCCATTACTTATACTCAGAAGGCAATTGATAAGATATTTCTATGTATACTAAGATATTTATAGTGCCATGTTTTGCGGTTTAAATAGTGGTATCAGTGCCCTTAAGATTCCTAAAGTCTCATTTGGGTGACAATATGTGATGCTAACAACACCAAACACAATGTATATGAGTTGTCAAATGAATGGCATGAACAGTTTCCAAGATCATCAACAGAAGGAAGTCCTGGTTCTTAGCTCTGAGCTTCCTGCTACATTAAAGTGTCCCTATCTGATTTAGAGTTTGTTCTATTCTGCTCTAGTTGCTTTAAAAACTTAAAGACTAGCCAATGATGCTAAAAGGAATAGATATTTATTACAGATATGTTTAAACTCTTAAATGGGAATGTATGGGGTCGAATAAGAGGCACCCAAGGGCTAAGGCGTGGTGGACCAAGGATGAAAGAAGAGTGTTCAGGGCAAAGAATATACTAGAGGAAGAAGAATACAACTGGGTAAAAATTTCTGGGAATGGTGGTGGTGGTAATCTATAGGTTTTAGGTACAGTGTACTTTAGGCTATATCCTGAGTATTAGTGGTTGTCCTAAGAGTCTGTCCTTTTTATTTGGCAAAACCAGAGCACACCACACTCCCATACCCATGCATCTTGCAGGGGGGAGGTTCATGGAGGGGAAAGGAAGAAGGACAGGTAGAGAAGGAAAGAGAGCAAGGCCCAAATTGGTACATATGGTTGGTTTCCTGCTTCTGATGTTATGACAAAGACATACTAGAGATTACGTAAGGAGGCCTCATTCTAAAGAAATTTCCAGGGGGCGGAGCCAAGATGGCACAGTAGAAGCAGCAAGGTCCAGCAGTTCCTACACCGCCACCCTAAACACCCATTAAATTATGAGCCCAGATAAAGTCTAGGAATCTCAGACTCACAAAAATACAGAGAACCCATCTCTCACTGAAGGCAACTCGGCAGCAGGGGCTCAGCGCGGTGGCTGGGAGAGGAGACTGACACAGCCTGAAGCCGAGACTGCAGCCAGGCCTGGGACGGTGGGAAGGAGCCGGGCTGAGCTGAGCCAAGTGGGCACCGCAGCCAGTCTGCACAGGTACTACAGCCTCGAGCACCTCCACATCTGCCAAGGTGTGAGGAACGGGGATGGGAGAGGCGCAGCTCGCACCACAGCGGAGCAGAGACCCAGCCAGCTCAAAACCACAGCCATGGCCAAGCTAGCAGGCCAGGCCCCAGAGTGGCCACTAGGAGCCTCCCAAACCCTTGAGTCTAGTCAAAGAAAATCTAAAGCACCTGCCTAAGGGGATCTTAAAATCGGCAGAGACTGTTAGTGAAAGTGAAACTTTGAAAATTAATTTGGGGATGGTAAAGCAGTTAGGCCAATCTGCCCCTGGGGCAAGGAAGCAGTGGGGGAAGGGAACTGCTGGAACCCTCAGCGGCCCCCACCAGACTGCTTCAGAGCCCCTGGTGTGCGGACTCCACGGGGGGCTGAATAGCAAGCCAAAGCTGGGGGGACTTGCAACACCCCCCTAATAGCTCTGGCAGTTGGGAA
>JAQQSW010018427.1:0-11246 GCA_028646575.1 Pseudocheirus occidentalis | reverse complement strand
TAAATAATTTGCTGGCATCATCACAGATTTGACCTGTGCACTTGTATGTTGAGTGACCACAATTCCATCCCAGAACTGTGAACAGTGTTGTGCTTCTCCTAGTCCTCTACTTTACCATTGCAGTATGACTCGGAAGTGAATATGAGTAATATAACAGAGTCCTACATCCAATGCCAGCAAAGGCCTTTTATAATCTCTCTTTGGTTAGTTTTCTATTTCCTTCACCATCTGGAAACCACCACTGCCACAGCTGATTCAGTGACCCACCATGGCCTTCTAATGGTTTGCTAGGGTTCAGTCTGTTCTAGCAAAAACCGTACTGGACTGTGCTCCATTTTCACTCTAGTGACGCACACATTTCTTTCTAAGTTTCTAAGTTGTCTTGGCCTTAAAATTGTCTTACTTTGTCCTTTTGTTTGTCTTACTGCTTCAGAATTCATTTTTGGGCCTTTATATTAATGTTCTTTGGAGAGGAATTTAGGAGCACTGAGTCTAATCACTATCTTTATTCTACTATCTTGATTCTGCCTCCAGTTGGTATTCTTGAAAATGTAAGAGGATGGATATCTTTCTCATAGTGACTTTTTTTTTATTTTTACCAGGCCTGGAAATAGAGTTCATTGTCTGGAGGAAGAGGGGTGTGTGGCACTATTGGTGGCTCTTGGTTTAGGGGTCTATTGTCTTTTCTAGAGTCTGAGGAGAGATGGTAGGTGTTTGTGATATTGTTTAATCTGCTCCCTTCCACTTTCCTTAGGGATCCCCTGATGTTTCATCTTCACTGGCATAGATGTTTTATTGGTCAGAAATTGGTATAGAAGGCCTTTCTTCACTGAAGCATGCAACTGCCTAGATGATGGTTGTGGAGGCTGGACTAGACTGGACTAGAATACAGCAGTATCAGTGAGGCTCCATGTAAAAGGTAGAATCCTAGCTGAGACCTAAACAAAGCTCTTTATAAATATTAAAATGTTTGGACTATTTAGATAAACAATTCTTAAATGTGAGGGGGGGGCAAGGGAGAAGCTACAAAATTATGGAAAAATGTAAAATTTAGTTTAAAAAATAAAGACATCACTTAATATATAAACAGTACACAAATTTACTTGTGAGCTAGAAAATAATGAATTCTTCAGTCCTGGAGTCAGGAGGACTTGATTTACAAGCCAGTTTCAGACATTTACTAACTGTGTGACCTTGGGAAAATCACTTAACCCCAGTTGCCTCCAAAGAAACAAACTAAAAGTAAGAAAATCATGAATTGATGAAGAGCTCACATTACTTTTTCAGTCTTTTATTAAGCTGACTAGAAAATAAAAAGAAATCTATTTATAGAATGTTGGTTTTCCATATATACTTTCAATTTCCTCAATTCTTCGATCTTTCATGTGTCAAGGAAAATAAAATTAACTTGAACTCTATTATTCTCAGTTAATAATCACACTTTTTTCAGTTTTTAAAAGCCTGTTTCTAATTGCGCTCTGTTGTTGAAATACATGCCAATTCTCTTTTTAAAAAATGCATTTTAAAGAGATAACCCAAACCTGAACTTGAAAATTACTGTCTAAGGCATTCTTATCAAAAGTTTTCTTGATGTCTACATAAGTTATTTCTACAGATAAACTCAACTACTCTAATTTCTTTTCACATGTAGGTCAGATTTATTTTAAGTTATCTTATTTTCTTCAATTTTCTAAATGTATGAAATTCATTTAAAAATTACATTTCCCAATCATATAAACAGGTTTTGCTTTCAGAAACAAATGTATATTTCTGTGAATTAACACAACCCTGTGATGGGTACAGACATATTAGCACATGCATATATGTATATTTGTAGTTTTAAAATCATAATATGAATGTGAACATACACAAATGTACATGAATATGTGTATGATTTTTGAACTTTTGAAAGATCACTGATTTTGTTAGTTTAGAGAATGTCATTTGGAGTTATGGGTGAAGGAGGTAGTGACCTACAGTAAAAATGCCTTTATCTCTGGAGTTGAAAGACTTGGGATTAAATAGAAGGGATTGTAGCACTTTATTGTTACCTTATAAAGATAACTGGCTTTGGAGACAAATGATATCAAGAGAATTAATGAAAAGAAATGAGAGGGAAGGTGGCTTAACCATACAAAATCTTAAATTGTATAATAAAGTAGAAATCATCAAAACTACTTGGTACTGTCAAAGAAATAGAGGGAGAGATCAGTGGAATAGGTTATATACACATGACAGAGTAGTAAATGATTTTAGCAAACCACTTTTGAATAAACCCGAATACCCCAATTTCTGGGATATGAACTTATTATTTGACAAAAATGTCTGAGAAAACTGGAAAATAGTATGGCAGAAACTAAGCATAGATCAGTGTCTGATACAATACACCAGAATAAAGTCCAAATGTGTATGTGGTCTACGTATAAAGGCTGATAATATAAACAATTTGGGGGAGCAAGGAATGGTTTATCTGTCAGATTTATGGAGAATGGAGAGATTTATGACCAAAAAAGAGAGAGAGAAAATTATGAAATGCAAAATGGATAACTTTGATTTCATGAAACTGAAAAGTTTTTCACACAAAGTCAATTTAAACAAGATTAGGAGGGAAGCAGAAAATTATTCAAGAATTTTTACAACCAGTGTCTCTAATAAATGTCTCATTTCTAAAATACATAGAGAATTGAGTAAAATTTCCAAGAATATAAGTCATTCCCCAACTGATAAATGGTCAAAGGATATGAACAAATAGTTTTTGTGGGAAACTATGTTTCATATAGTCATATGAAAAATGTTCTAAATCACTACTGATTAGAGAGATGCAAATCAAAACAGCTCTGAGATACCACATAACATGGATCAGATTGTCTAAAATGGGAATACAGAAAAATGATGTGTGGAGAAAACATGGGCATGCTGGAACGTTAATTCATTGTGTGTGGAACTGTGAGCTGATCCAACCATTCTGGAGAGCAATTTGAAGCTATACACAAAGGGCTATCAAAATGTGCATATCCTTCACGCCAGCAAAATCACTTCTAGGACTGTATTCTGAAGACATTATAAAAATGGGAAAAGAACCTACATGTATAAAATATTTATTGCAACTCTATTTGTGGTGGCCAAGAACTGTAAATAGGAGGGATGTCCATCAATTAGGGAATGACTAAACATGTGTTACGGGAGTTAATGGAATACTATTATGCTATAAGAAATGGTGAACAGGTGGACTTGAGAAAAACCTGGAAAGGGTTATATGAACTGATGCTGAGTGAAGTGAGCAGAGCCTTGAGAACATTGTACACTGTAACAGCCATAGTCTGTGAGGATTGATTTTGATAGACTTGGCCCTTCTCAGCAATGTGAGCACCTAGAACAGTTACAAAGAACTCATGATGGAAAATGCCAGTCACATCCAGAGAAAAACTATGGAGTCAGAATGCAGAATGAAGCAAAATATTTTCTTTTGGGTTTTTTTTCCTTGTGCATTTTCCCTTTCATTATAATTCTTCTATCCAACATGACTAATGTGAAAATGTGTTTAGCAGAAATGTATGTTTAAAGCCTATATGACATTGCAAGCCATCTTGCAAATGGAAGGGGGGGGAGAGGGAGAAAATTTTAAACTTATGGAAGCAAATATTGAAAACTAAAAAGAAATAATTTATTTTTTAAATTGAGAGACTATCTCAAAACAAAAGCAAAACACATGTTAATATTATCCATATTTTTGTGTTTGATATAATTTGCTATACATGTTTTAATTATATTTTATTTTGGTTCAGACCATAATTAGGAGTGTTGCTGGTCATGTGCATGAGGGTTTTACATTGACTACCTTTGCTCTAAAGGATTGCTAGAATACTAATGAGACTCATGAGTGGGTTGTGACTTTAGAAAAAAAATCGAGCAGCCTTATCAAGATATATAATGACAAATAGTTCACAGTAATGATTATATTTAATCATGAAGTGGCATTAAGGTTAATTAATCTGTAGATCCATATAGCCTTAAATTAGAAAAGTTTATAAATGAACTTCAAAGTCATTGAGAACTATGGGACTAAGAATGTATAGTCTATAGGCAAATGTTTTTTTAACTGCAAATTCCAAGGAAATCATAATAAAAATAATGCATAGACATTTACTCACTTCAAGACAAGATTGAGGGGAAGGGACTGAAGATTTAGTTCTGTCTCCTTTTATGTTGTAAAGTCTATGAAGCTAGGAGATTCAATATAATGATAAAAAGTTAAAAATTATAAAATGGAAGATCTAGACTGAGCCACAGGCAGTGATATCTATTGTAGCACCAAGTAGGGATAATTAAAAAGATAGAAAGTTAATGAAATCTAAATATGAGATCAAAATAGAAACATGAATATAAAAACCCTCATTCACTGAAAGGACAGAAGACAGTGTTTTTTAGAGAACTCAAAACAATTCAAGTATGATGGAAAATGTGTAGATATCTTTAATTTTGCTTTTCCCAAAAAAATTTCTAGTATAATTTAATCCAGCAAGCCTAAAAATGTGAATTGTAGCTCAGGCAATTGTAAAAACAAAAATGATAATAGCTAATGAATTTATCTTTCCCCCCTTTCTTATTTTTCTTATATATACATACATATATATGTATATATAATATATATAAACAAAAATGTATATTACAGTATAGTACAATACAGTAAGTGTTACAATACGATATATTACATTATATATATATATGTGTGTGTGTACATAAATATACATGTTCTTAGTCTTAATTGCTTAATTGCTTTACCCATTCCCACATTCTATTGTTATGAACTTTATCTACCAAGCATCATTATGAGATATATAAGTAAAAATATAAAAATAGAACCAAAGTAATAAGTAGAATCAGAGGAAACAGGAAGCAGTAAAGAGTAATGAAATTACCAGTAGATATGATCTGAGCCTGAGACTAGGGAATCAAATAACAACCAAAGGAAAATTTCATCACTATGTCAATATTTGTTGAATCAAAGTAGCTAAACAATATTTTGCATAGCCAAATATCAGAATTTTTAACTGAAATCTCTTAAGTGGGATTTCTAGGGGTAAAGTCAAGATGATGGAGTAGAGACGCACTTACACTGACCTCTAAACATTCTCCTCTAAAAAACCTCAAAATAGCACCTCAAAGTATCTTTTGCAGCAGCAGGTCTAAGAAAAGGTCAGACTAAGACATTATTCTAGTCCAAGACAACTTAGGGTATCAGAAAGTTCCATGATACGAGGGTAGATGCTAGCCTGAAGTCCACATTGAAGAAACATCAGTTGTGGGACTAGGTAAGGGTGGGGGGACCCTGCAGACTTGTAATAGTAATGAAATTTGAAGATCTCTTTGTATTGCCAAGCTAAGAGGTACTTAGTACCTAGTTTCTAATACAGCCTCTGTTAAAGAAACAGAAAATATGACCCCTGTTGCTGATGTAACAGGAAGGGGCTGAACAGGAAGGAGCTTCACGGTATTTAAGGAAGAGAACAAGCTAGGTAGTCAGAATTTCCTGGAATAAGCATCATGGAGGCAGGAGAGCCACTGCTGAACTGAAGACTGAACTGAGATCTGAGAAGAACTGAGAAGAGGAATGAGAATTGAGAACTGAGACCAAGTTTCTTTGAGTAAGCCACATTGAGGCTCGATAAACTGATTTGAATTCTGAGAACGGAGTTTATGGGGCTGAGGATTTCCCATTGCCCACTGGAGCCGTGAAGACTGAGGAAGCATGACTGTGGTGCTGGTATTAGGTCTGTCTGTTTTGATGTTACTTTGTCAGGTTTGTTGATTGAGGCTTCCAACCTTGTTGGGCCTATGTTATTTACACAGACAGAAAGTGAATTGGAGAAGGTGTTGTGTATTGTGTATTTGTTAAGATTTATCTTCCCAGGAACAAATATTGCTGAGAACTTACCTTGGGTCAAGATGAAGAAAAGACCTCTCCTTGGGTATTGAATGCTGCGATGATATTAGAAACTAATTGTAACCTAGTGGTAGATGGCCTTTGTGTTTTGTGACTGACCAAATGTATGTACTTTGTTTATATTGGAAACTAATCTCCAACTGCAACTACCCAGGGGTGGAGTACTTTGACTTTTGTACTTTGTGTCCCTTAAGCAGACAAGTCTCCTTTATGATGAGTGAATGGTTGAGGTACTAAATGATTGTACTTTGTTGAAAACTGTGCAATCCCTGAAAACTATGTGGCCATTTTAGGGATAAGTTGTTGAGTTGTGATATGGTGAATTCTCTTTCTTGATTTTTCTGTGATAAGTCTTAACATTGTGAATGCTACCTTGATTTTCTGTGAATATTTTGCTCTGATTTTCTATTGAATAAATACAGTTCACCATACTATGTAATCAGAATCTTGAAAGCAGTGCTTTACAAGCCTCAAGGCTACATGTGGCCCTCCAGGTCCTCAAATGTGGCCCTACACAGAACAAATTCCTTCAATTAAAGACACTGTCTTGCAAAACTTGGACTCATTCAAAAGGCTGTACCAAAGAACCTAGAAGGCCACACATGACCTCAAAGCCCCAGGTTCCCCATCCCTGGACTATGTCATGGTAACAGAAGCAGCAGTAGTTTCAGGAGCTCTCAAGTCAGAAACAATAAGAGACCAGACATCTCTTCATAAAGAGATTACAGGGTATTCCTATTCTAGCAATGTACAAAGGACTAGATACTGTTTGGCACCTTTTTTCCTGTACTCACTTCTGGATCATGGGTCATGACTAGAGAGGAGTACTCTCAGACAAGAGGGAATAGAAGTCCTGAGGTAAATTTTATCTAAGCCTCTAAAGATTCAGAGGATTCTGCTATGGAAGAGTATAATTTGTAGTGCCAAAGGAGAAGGGGCCCTGAAGATCAGTCCTGATTCCAATCTCAAGAAATCAGGGCCTCTATCTGGGTAAGGATCCAAGGGTGAAAAAAGAAAGTGATCTCACCTCTTTATAGATCACATCAACTAGGAAGTACTAAAAAATTCTGAACCCCTACAACTAGCTTTAAAAACAGCAATGTGAAAAAACCCTGAAACTTTAGACAAAATCTCTACTAATACCCTGCTAGAGGGAGACCCCAACATTAACATACAGTTCAAAATCAAGAAACAGGGTAGAAAAGTGAGCAAAGAATAAAAAATTACTATAAAATGCTACTATGGTGAAAGAGAGGATCAAGGCACAAACTCAGCAGAATAGAATGAAATAAAAACAGTAACAAACAAAGCCTAAAGGGAAAAAATGTAAACTGGACACAAGACCAACAAAAAAATATCTCAAATTATGAGGAAACACCATCCGTCATGGGGATAAGCTAAAGTTATTCCCTATAAGATAATGAGTAAAGTAAGGATGGCATTATCATCACTACTATTCAGTATTGTACTAGACATGCTAGATATAGCAATAAGAAAAAAATAAATTGAAGGAATAAAAGAATACACGGTAAGGAAATAAATTATCACTCTTTGAAGATAATGTAATATAATATACTAAAATAATGAAGAAAATATAATATAAACCCTGGGGAATCAATTAAAAATTAGTTAAAATATTTGACAGTGTTACCAAGTTTTCAGCATATAAAATAAACTCACACAAGTCATCAGCATTTTTTAGATAACAATGAAACAAAAGAGAGAAATTCCATTTAAAATCACTGAAGACAATAAAAAATACTTGGGAGTTTACCTAACAAGACTAACCCAGGGAATATATGAACAAGTTTACAATACACTTTTTACACAAATAACTCTATATCTAAACAATAAGAGAAATATTGATTGCTTACGCTTAGGCCTAAGCAAAATAATAATAATAATAATTCTACCTAAATTTATTTATGTGCTCATTGCTGTGCCAAACAAACTACCAAAGGTTGTTTTATAAAGTTCAAAAAAATTGTAACAAAACTTATCTGGAAGAGGAAAAGCCATGAATCTTAAGCAAATCAGTTCTTTTTTTTTAAATGTAAAGAAAGGCTGTCTAGTAGTTCCAGATTTCAAACTACAGTGCAAAGCACTACTCATAAAAACCATGCTAAGAAATACAGTGGTGTATCAGTCAAATATATTAGGTACACAATACACAATAGTAAAAGGCCATAGTGATGTAATGTTTGATAAGCCCAATGATGCAAGCTTTTGGGGGTGAGAAATCAGCATGTGCAAAAATTTCTAGGACAGTTGGAAAGTACTATGGTAGAAACTAGGCAATGGCCAACCTATCACAATGCATACCAAGACAAGGTCAGTACGGATAAGTGGTTTAGACATAAAATAGATTTCACAAGTAAATAAGAGGAGCCTGAGAAATGTACATGTCAGATCTGTAATAAGGGAAGAATTTTTGACCAAAGAAGAAGTAGAGAACATAATAGGAAATAAAATAAATGATTTTGATTACATGAAATTAAAATCATTTGAACAAATAAAATTAATGCAACTAAAATTAGAAGGCAATAGGAACCTGGAGAAAGTTCCTCTGATAAATACCAAATTTCTCCAATAAGGAGGGAACTGAAGGAGATTTATCAAGAGCCATTCCCCAGTTGAGAAATGGTCAAAGGGTATGAATAGGCAATTTATAGAAGAAATCAAAGTAACTGGTGGTCACATAAAAATTTGCTAAATCTGTATTTATTTGGGAACAGCAAATTAAAACAATGTTGAAATGCTGGTATCAGATTATTAACAAGAGAGAAAAGACAAAATACAAGTGCTGAAGGAATGTAGAAAAATTGGGTCACTACTGCACTATTCCTACTTATGAACTTGTTCAAAACGTTCTGCAGAATAATTTAGAACCATGTCCAAAGAGCTAAAAACTATTCATACCCTTTGAGCCAGAAATACCACTACCAGTTCTGTATCCCGAAGATATCAAAGAAAAGGAGAAGGGACTTATTTGTAGAAAAATATGTATGAAAGATTTTGTGTTGTCAAAGAACTGGAAATGGAGGGGATACCAATCAATTGGGGAATGGTTAAAGAAGGTATGGAATGTGATAGTGATGGAGAATTATTTGTATTATAAGAGTGACAAGCAGAATGGTTTCAGAAAAACTTGTACAGTCTTATATGAACTGAGGCAAGGTGAAATGAGCAGAAGCAAGAGAACATTTCACAAAATAAATCAATGAAATAATACCTTAGCTATGCTGATTAAGACCAGAGTCTGAGACAATTCCACAAGGGTCAGACTATAAAATGCTATCCACCTTAAAAGTGAAAATTAAGGAATTCTGAATGCAGATTGGGGCATTCTTTAAAAATTAACACTCTATTTTTATCATATTATTCTTTTTGTGTTATCTTTTACAACATGGCTAATATGAAAATGTTTGGAATGACATCATATATGAAGACAAAATACAATTTTTGCCTTCTAAAGGAGTGGGAGGGTGTATTAATACTGTGAAATTCGCAACACCCATGGTGGTTATGAATATGCTAGTATAGTTTTGAATCACAAAATGTAGCTAACTCTCCACATTGAGGGTACAACCAAGGTCTTTATTCAGAAACCAGAATACTGAGTCTCAAAACCAGAAAGACAAGTCCCAAAACCAGAAATCTAAAGTCATTATAGTGGTCACAAAGTTGATAAACATAATCAATACAGTGGACACCCATATTCCCAAGCCTTCACAAATAGAACAGACTCCCTCCAGCATGGATCCCTCTCTGACTCACAACAGTTCCTCAGTCTGGTCCTTGGAAGTTCTCGGTAAAAGCTGAAGAAGGAGGATCTCAGCAAAAGGTGCAGTTTCCAGTTGGTGACTGAGAGGAAATCTGAAGGTCTTCCTGGTTCTCTTCCATATGTACAGTATAGCTCCTCCCTCTTCTACCCCTTCCTGTTAAGGTGTTAACTACTCCCAAGGAGTTAACTTGAAGGAAGGAGCTAAGTGCCTTTACTAGGTGCCAGTAGAAGGGGGCATGGGAGATCTTCTGATTTTATTAACATTACAGAGGGGCTTGAAGTAAGGTGAGAATCTTTAACTAGTAATTTGAAAATAGCCATTAAAATTTTTTACACATATATGAAAAATATTTCATGAATTTTTTTTCTGAGAGGGGAAGGAAGGGCAACTGGGGTTAAGTGACTTGCCCATGGTCACATGGCTAGATTTTGTGTTAAGAGTCTGAGTCCTGTTTTGAACTCATGTCCTACTGATTCAGGGGTGGTGCTACAGTCACTGTGCCACCTAGCTGCCACTCGAAATTAAAATTTTAAAAAAGAAATGTCTTACAAATCTTCTACATTCCTATATATTCCAAGCAAGTCCCTTCAAGAAGACATAGTAAGAGATATACTATTTAAAATAATTTTAGACATAAAATAAATTTAGAACCTGGGAGTTAGCCTGAAAAACAAAATCAGGAGTTATATGAACAAAATCATTATAAAACCACCTATTTATATAAATAAAATCAGATTTAAATATCTGGAGAAATATCCATTGTCCATTGGCATGCAGGGCCAGTATAATAAAATGATAATTATACCTAAACCAATCTATTTATTCAATGTCATGCAATTTAGTTACCTTTTTTAACTTAAATTTAAAAAATTGATTTGGAAGAACAAAAAGTCAAGAATATAAAAGGAACTAATGAAAATGTAAGAGAAGGAAGGTTAGCATTAATACATCTTAAACTCTTTTATTAGGTTACAATTATCAAAACTATCTGGTTCTGACTAAGAAATGGAAAGGTAAATCAGTAGAATGGAGAACATGTACACTTTACATATGCAAATAAATATAGTATCCTTTTATATGAGAAGTGTAAATATTTAAGATTTGGAGATAAGAATTCATTATTTGGTAAAAATTGTGGGGGAAACTGGAAAGCATTTTGGCACAAATTTGGCATAGACCAATATTTCAAATAATCTTCCAAGATAAAATCAGAATGGATGAGAGCATTTGAAGAACATGGAATATATTACTTATCAGATTTATAAAAAAGCTAGCAATTTATGAATAAACAAGAAATAGCACTGTGAAGTATACAAGAGATAACCTTGATTACATTAAATTAAAAGGTATTTATACAAATAAAACAAATGTAGTCAAGTTCAGAAAATGAGCAAAAACTTGGGGGAAATTTTATAGTCAGTTTCTCAGAGGTCCCATATCTCAAATATGTAAATACCTTGCAATAACTGTAAGACTACAAATCATTACCCAAATGGTAAATGGTAAAAAGAAAAAAA
>JAQQSW010018426.1:0-11246 GCA_028646575.1 Pseudocheirus occidentalis | reverse complement strand
AGAGCTGTGTTCTCTGGATTTGGGTGAGTCTGAGAGTCCTAGACTTTCCTAGACTTTGTCTGGGCTCGTATTTTCTGGGTGTTTAGGGTGGTGGTGTGGGAGCTGCGGGACCTTGCTGCTTCTACGCCGCCATCTTGGCTCCGCCCCGGTCTGAGACCTCGATCATTCTTATTCTGTGTTTGCTAGTTTTTGCAAGGATAACATCATTTGATCTAAATGACCTTCACCCATTATAGATATCCAATTGTTTACTATGGGAGGAAGGGAGGGTAAAAGATAGGGTATTCCCTAGAGAGATTGATGGAAAGCAGTCGGAACAAAACTGTATAAAAATCTCTTGCATTGAGGAAGGGAAACTTGTGACTTTGGTGGGAGAAAATGTGTTTTACTTGTTTGTTGAGCTGTTTTCTAGTATTGTAGCAGTTATCTACCATGTTATTGCCATGTGCCCTGAGACTAGTAGATAGACTTAGAGAAAACTATTTTTGCTTTCTTTTGGTGTTATATCTTCCCTAGAAAGCAACATAATGAGACACCGGGGTGACATGGGAAATGCTGACAGCATTTTAGTCCTTTCTTCTTGAAGTCCTTTTCCCCAATGCACAGTTACACATCCAGCAGTCACATTTGTGGACCAGAGCATGGGAGCATGATTCTGGATGCTCTCTACACAGCTCTAAAATACACTGAAAATGAGGGGAAAACATGGGACCAATGACTTAGTTATTTTTACTTCATTTTCTTGCAAAATATGGAGAATTCATCTATACTTAACGAGGTATGTTTTTAGGTGGTCCCACTGGAGACAGGCATGGGATCTTTGCAAAAGCCTTTTTCAGTGATTTAAATAATCACAATTGTGCTGACTTGGTCCACTACAAACATGTTATCTAATCTCCACTGGTCCCTCATTGCTACATGCCAATCCTTTTACTCTTCCCTGATTGACTCTCTATCTCATTCCCCCACACAACTGTTCCAAAACTTGTCTTCACTCCACATGCCACCCACTCTACACGCTCCCCTTTCAGTCTTAGCTGAGCATTTCTGCTTTGCAGAAAATATTGAAGCCATTCATCCAGGTCTCCCCCCATTCTCTCCTTTTGTGCTCCATATCTTGAGGATGAAAGGGTTCTTCCCCTTTGCAAGGACATCTTCTTTATTTGAACCTGTCATTATATCACCTGCCATTTCCTCTGGAAACATTCCTTCACCCTCAATAACTTTCCATTTTCCCTTACCCACTGATCCTTTTCCTACTACTTACAAACATACCCAGATCTTTCCCCTGTTCTCAATAACAAAACAAAAGAAACTTAAATAATTTTTTAAAAATCGTTTCACTTGACCTTGATATCCCCTCATGTTATCATCCTTTAACTTTCTTCTCTTTCACAAGAGAAAAATCTAACTGCCTACACATTCTGTTTTCATCCCCTCCTCTTCCACACATTTCTTCATCTCTTATCCTTGGGCTTCAACTTATACCACTTAACTGAAACTGCTCTTCCTAAGGTCATAAGTTATTTCTTAATTTCTAATCCAATACTCTTTTCTCAGGCCTCCTGGTTCTTAATTTTTCTGCAGTGTTTGACATGTTGACCACCACTCCCTTCTGTGTATTCTTCAGTCTCTGGGCCTTTAGGACAATACTCTTATGCGCTGCTCCACCTCTACCTGTCTGACTACTTGTTCTCAGTCTTTTTTGCGGAATCATCACACATGTCTTGTCCCTTGGGTACTAGTGCACCTCAGGGCTTGGGTTTAGACCTTCTGTTCTTTTCTCTTTGCACTCTCTTAGTGATCTTATTGATTCCCACGGTTTCAATTATCACAACTATAAAGAGGATTCCTAAATCCAACTTTCATCTACCTTATGAACTGCAGTCCAAAATCACTAGCTGATTGGTGGACAAACCACTTAATGTCTCTGGCCTTTGGGGACCTACTGTAAATGAGGGGATTGGACTCAATGACCTCTAAGGTCTCTTCCGGTTATAAATCTATGATCCTATAATATTGAATTCAAAGACAATAATAGCTCACATTTGTTGTGTTTTCATCACAACCATCTTCAAAACACTAGGGGTTCTGCAAAAATGTCCCCTAGATTATTAAATTAAATAATCAGTCCCAGCTTATTTTCCAATGTTACAATGATATGACAATAGATAGCACTTATATAGCACTTTAAGATTCACAAAGTACTTTATAAATATTATCTGATCCTCAGAATGATCTTGGGAGTAAGGTATTATTATTATGCCCATTTTTAGAGATGAAGAAATTCAGACAGAAAGAGGTTAAGTGAAGTGCCCAGGATTCCATAGCTAGTTCGTGTCTGTGGCTGGATTTGAACTCAGGTCTTCCTGATTCCAAGTCTGGTACTCCATTGTGCCATCTAGCTGCTTTATCATATACCATGCTTCATCCTGCATTCTCCTGCTGGTCCCTACATTCACCCTATAGGAGTATATATGTGTCTGACCTGAAACCAGTTAATGCCAGGGCCCAGGATGACATGGAAAAAGATACTCCAGTTCACATTAGCAGAATCCAACAGAAGCCAGCTCTAGAAGGGTGCTCTTGGAGGCAGAACATCTAGATTTTCCATAACATCACAAAATTTTAATGGTATGTATATGATAAGAAGGTAGGGGTGCAAATGATTGACAGGCAAGAGATAGATGGGGAATCAGGTAAGAACGGCTTGATTCTGATATGCAATCAACTTGCAAGGTAGAGAAAGCAAAGAAGAGTAACCATTTCATCCCACTATCTCCCCAGGGAAGTGGCTCGGTATGGACCTAATTTTCTCTACACAGAAAGACATCTGACTGCTAATATTAGCATTCACACCCTGATACTAACCACCTAAATGGTATTCTGATGATTTATAGTCTACCCTTAAGTGAAATGCCAGAGCTTATCACTATATCCAGGAGACTATTACTGTCTACAAGACTTGGGTTAGCAGCATGTTTTTTATTGATTTCAAAACAAGGCAAAGCAAACATGCCCCTCAAACTGCAAAGTAAATAAATAAATAAGGCTGGACCTCCCTTCTGTGCTGCAGAATAGCAAAATTGGGCACCTCTCCTGGATTCATGAACACATAAAGAGGCTCACAAGCAAAATATAGAACAAATAGAAGGGAAAAATCCAAATTCTACCCAGAGTCAGAGCCAGTCATATTACAGAGTCCTTTCCAGGAAAACTGGTACCAATTTTAGTGCTATTTGTACAAAAAAATGAGGGCTTTTGGTCAAATATTTAGAGCTGAAAGGGACTTGAAAAGTATACTGCCCAATTTTATTTTTAAACATTTTATTGATAATTTTTAAACATTACGGTTACTTTCCAGTGATGACTTGCCCTCATCCTCCATCACCCTTATAACAAATATGTACAATTAAGCAAAACAAACCAACATTCTGAGGATATTTTTTAAGTGTTGGCTTTATTCCACACTAGAATACACCTTTCTCTGCTGAGAAAGGAGAGAAAACAAAACACATCAGAAAAAATAACTAATTTGGGGGTTATAAGACCTGCATTCAGATCTTTGCTTCTATAACCCGCTACCTGAATGATGTCAAGTCAAAATGCATTTTTAAGTACCTACTATGTGCCAGAAAATGTGCTAAACCACTAGAGCTACTTATCGTTGATGTGTCTCAGTTTCCTTATCTGTCAAGTGAGGGGGCTGGACCAAATGATCTCTAAAATCCCTCCCAATTCCATGTAAGGCATGCTCCATTATGAGTCCTCAAATCATGATGGGTCACTGCATTGATTAGAATTTTGAAGCACTTCAATAGTGTCCCCCTTGACATTATTGTGCTCCTTATATAACTTGTTCTCTTAGTTCTGTTTACCCTGCTGACCATCAAATCATGTAAGTCTTCCAAAATTTCTACAAATTCTTCATATTGGCCATTT
This sequence comes from Pseudocheirus occidentalis, assembly GCA_028646575.1. Classification (NCBI taxonomy): domain Eukaryota; kingdom Metazoa; phylum Chordata; class Mammalia; order Diprotodontia; family Pseudocheiridae; genus Pseudocheirus; species Pseudocheirus occidentalis. Next base: position 7,304 of record JAQQSW010018426.1, on the reverse strand, counting down.
CTTACAGTACAATAATATACCACAGCAGAGAACGAAATGGTTCGGCAATTTCCCCATTGGTGGGCATCCACTTTCCTAACACCTTTTTCCTACTGAAAACAAAGAATTCTAACCCCCTGATTTTTCAGAGGAGAAAACTAAGACCCAGGAAGTTTATGTCATTTACCCAAGGTCACTCAAGTAATAGTTATCAAAGCTAGTCCTCTTTCCACTGTACCATAGTAGCTCTCAGTGAGTGATGAGAGAAGAGAGAAGTTGCAGACCTTATCTACTGCATGATGAAAAGGAAGACTTAGTATTTGTTCTTGTCATGGGAATCATGAGCAAGATTCAGGACAATCCATAACAGCCTCTGCCCCTCTAATCCATTCTGCAAAAACTGCCAGAGCAAACTGCAGTAAACAGGACTTTCCCTCATCGTGTCATCGGCCTAGTTAATAAATGAGACACTACCCTGCAGCTTTCTTTTACACTGAATTATGAATAAGTAATGGCAACTTCTTGTTAGACTCCTCAAAGCAGAGTTTTCCTTTAACAGGGCTCATTGCAATTAGTGCCCTCTTTCCTGAACTTACCTTTTATTTATTTATTTGCGTACTTTAATAAATAGGTGTTTGCCACAATTGGTTGAATTTAATTGATTTGAAGCATCAAAATAAAGGAGAATAGGATGATAGATTTCGAGATTTTGACCGACTGACATGTTGCATAAGGATAGCAAGGGTCAAAGAGGAAACGTGACTTGCATAGCAGCAGGCAATAGAGGCAGGAATGAAAACCAGACCCTCGAACCCAGACCCTTGTTGTTGTTGTTGTTGCTGAATCATTTTAGTCATGTTGGACTCTTCATGACCCCATTTGGGGTTTTCTTGATCAAGATACAGGAGTGCTTTGCCATTTCCTTCTCTAGCTCATTTTACAGATGAAGAAACAGAGGCAGACAGAATTAAGTGAGTCTCCCAGAATCACACAGCTAGTAAGTGTCTGAGGCTGGATTTGAACTTAGAAGATGAGTCTTCCTGACTCCAGGCCTGGTATTCTATCCACTGCACCACCTAGCTACCCCTCAAACCTAGGCTGAATCCCTTTAAATCATACTGTGTGAACAGGCCTTACTCTACCTACAAAAAATCATAAATGACTCAGACTCTCTATATTACACCCACATGATCACTAAAAAAATCAAATATTCTAATTAATACAGATCTTAGCCACTCTCACCATAAAAACCCATCAAAATCTAATCAAAGGAAATGATAGAATAGCCAGTGATTATGGGATTTCTTTGGGACTCCACAAACTGGATTTTTTTCAGGACCTCCCTATAGATATCTAATGTTCACAGATACTCCAGTATCTCACTAAATTAGAAGTGATCACATACTTAGGATTAATCATAGAATTAGAGGTTGAAAGGGACATCAGAACTAATCAGTACCTATGCCCTTCTTTTTACGTATGAAAAAAATAAGGCCCAGAGAGTGGAAAGGATTTGCACAGTAAATGCCAGACCCAGGATCCAAACCCTGTCCTTTGCCTTCATGTCCACACTTCTTTCCATTGTAATATGATTGGCTTCTTTTGTACACAAATGTGCACACATCTCTCTCTCCCTCTCTCTCTCTCTTTCCCTCTCTCTCTCTCTCTCTCTCTCTCTCTCTCTCACACACACACACACACACACACACACACACACATACACACACACACAGAGCCAAATTTTCTTTTCCAAAATATTTCCATTCCCTTCTGTTTCACTCAACAAACATTTAACAGTTGCTAAGTGCCCATCTCCATGAAGACAAACAAGGGGTGAGGGCAGCGACGGAGATACAAGGGAAATAAGGAAAGGGATGGAAACAGGCCTAGGAGGGATAGAGATGCTGCCTGTGATTTCAAAGTATACAAAGAACTCTGGTGAGGAGACTTCTACTAATAGAAGAATCAAGATGAACACAAACAAATCATTAGAAAATGCTACCACAGAGCTGTATGGTCTGATGGAAAGGACAACAGATGGTGAAGGAAGGGACTTAGGCTCAAATGCAGGTTCTAATACACTAGTTGTATGACCTCACACAAATATGTAACCTTTCAAGGCCTCAGCTGCCTCCCTCAACTGTAAAACAGGAATAATGATTCTTGATTCTTGCCCTTCTAACCTTACTTGATAGGAAACCCAGGGAAAAGAAGACTGTCGTGAAACTCTGTCTAAAGAATCTATAGCACTTTGTAGACATTGAAAGGCTATACACATGCAAATTATTTTCATCAAATGTGAGGATATAAATTAAATTAATTAATATAACCAATATGTGACATAATCTGTAAGTACTATAGGAAGTCCCAGAAAGGAGAGGTCACTATCATCTTAGAGGCCATAGAGTCCACTCCCATCACTTTACAGATGAAGAAACTGAGACCAATGGGGATGAAGTGACTTGACCAAGGTCACACAGCTAGTACATGTCTAAAGCTAGACTTGAAACCAGATCTTCCTGACTCGAAGTTCAATATTCTATCTATAATATAATGCTGCTTCTTAAGAACATCTTATAATTTTTTAAACATAGATTTTTAGAGAAGTTGTTGCTGGTAGGGGTGGAACCATAGTCCCAGCTTCCTCTGGAGGCAGTGGTCTTGTGGCCAGGTTCTTGCTCCTTGCCTAACAGGGGTCTTCTGCACAACAGGATGACACCAATTACTCAAGTGAAATGCTCATTATGCAGTGTCTCCGTTTATTCCTAAGGTCTATAAAGGGAATGAAGTGGAAAAGAAATTGGACAGTGGTACCCGAAGCACTCAAGGACGTGAACACGAGGGAAGAAAAATACAGTTTAAATGCACGATGTTCAGCAGAGAAAGGAAACTCTGTAAGCAAATGTTAATTAAGTGCAACTTGAAAAGGCTTGATGGCATTTGTGTCACACTGCAGTAGTTCTAATTAATCTCTAGCACTTCTTTCGTGTCTTATGGACTTTTGCCACATCGTGGGTTATGGGGAGACTAGAGCCTGAGCAGGGTGGACATCGTGCAAATAAAAATATCCTCTCTCAAGAGGGTGAAAAAGATGAGTGACCCATTTTCACGACATAATTCAGACCTGTTATACCAGTTCCTGGTAATAATAAGAGAAAGATGATGATGTTATTCTGTCTTTCTCTGAACACATGAGCAGCAGAGCTGAAGGAGAGACTAAAAATCTGCGTTAAAAAATGAAAAGATGTTCTTGAGAAGCAAGGTTGTACAATAGAACATTGGACTTGGAGTCAGGAAGACTTGGAGTTCAAATGCAGCCTGAGACACTTACTAGCTATGTGACCCTGGGCAAGTCACTTCATCTCCATCAGTCTTGGTCCTCACCAGTAAAATGATGGGGGTAGACTCTATGGCCTCTAAAGTCTTGGCTGTAGGAAGAATCTTAAAACCTAAATAGTCCAGCCCCTTCATTATACCTAGGGGGGAACTGAGGGCCAAGAGGGGAAGGGATCTGACATGAAGAGAAAGAAAAATATGAGTGAACATCCATCTGGTTCACTGATGTTCTTTTCCATTTTGACATCATTCCCTTTCAGGAAAGTTTGTGTGGACAGCTCCTGGATAAGAAAGTCACAACCCTGAGGGAAGACAAAAGTGTCCCACTGTCCACAGATTTCTGTAATGGAGAAGCTGAGCACTCAGCCTTGTATGTGTAAGTAGCCAAATCTACAGCATGAGGAAATATGAGAGATTTCATTAAAAATCACTCCAATGGTGAGATACAGTTTTCAAAGATTTATTATGCCCATTACATTGTTGTTGAGTCATTCTAGTCATGCCTGACTGTCTGGGACCCCATTTGGGGTACTCTTTGCAAAGATACTGGTGTGGTTTGTCATTTCCTTCTCTAGCACATTTGACAGATGAGGAAACTGAGGCAGAGTTAAGTGACTTGTCCAGGGTCACACAACTAATACGTGAGTATCTGAGGCTGGATTTTAATTCAGGAAGATGTCTTCCTGACTCCTGGCCCAGTGTTCTATCCACTGTGCCACCTAGCAGACCTTATGCCAACTTGCTAGTTAAGGAAACTTATGCCTATGGTGATGTAAGTGACAAGTGGCAGAGCTGAGCCTAATCTCATCAATTCAACAGCCCCTGTAACTTGCATAATACTTTGATAGGAAAATTTAGTCTCCTTTCCTAAACTGTGACAGGCACTGTGTTATTACATCTGAACCCTCCTATAGCACCTAGCATAGTTTTGGGAACATAACTGACACAACAAATTTAAAAACTGATGATGATGGTATTAACAAGGAGGCAGTGTGTTATCACGAGGGAAACACTAACTTAAAATAATGAGATTTTAGAGCAGTGGTTCTCAACCTTCCTTATGCCACGACCCTTTAATACTCAGATGTGGGCAAATCTGCGTGTAGGCAGACCCGCATGGAGATGGATAGAGGAGCAGTGTCTCCATTCCAAAGACCATCGGAAATATGTGTTTTCCATTGGTCTTAGGCTACCCCTGTGACCCCTGTGAAAGGGTCGTTCAACCCCGAAAGGGGTTGTGATGCACAGGTTGAGAATCGCTGTTTTAGAGGAAGCAGTATAGTTAAGGGAAAGAGTGCTGGATTTGGAATTTAAGACTCTAGGTTCAAATCCTTCCTCTTCCTCTATTATCCATATAATTTTGGGCAAATCATTTAACATCTCTGGGTTTCTCCTCTATAAAATGAGGAGAGGGTCTTCATAGCGTCTAATGCAGAGGTGCTAAACACATAGGCTGAATGCAAATGTAATTGGAAAATATTTAACAAGATAGATAAAAATTCAACAAAAAACAGATAATGTATTTTAAAACTAAGTCAGTAGGCAAACTGCAGGTATTTTTATGTATGGATCAGTGGCCCCATTTCTATTTGAGTTTGATACCACTTGTTCTAAGGTACTTTATAGCTGTAAATATACAATCGTATGAAAGCTTGGTTTTACTTCTACTTATTACATATAGATCCTTGGGTGGGTCATTTAACCATTTGAGACTTCATTTTCCTTCACTGTAAAATAAGAGTTAGATTAGACTGGCCGCTAAATCCCTGCCCATCATCACACTGGTGACATGATATCTAAGATTCCTACCAGTCCTAAAACTTTGCAACTCAGTGATTTCATGCCAGCTTTCCTAACAATCAAAAGAAATAAAACTCCTTACAGATTATAAGGAATATCCCTGAGAATATAGCATCCCATTTAAAGGCACATCCAGTTCCTAGCTACTTATAGTAATAAACTGTATTCCAACCTGTACTCTCTGTTTTCCCAGGGTTCTTAACCACAGAAGACCATGCCAGGATTTTGCACATATTCCTCTTAAAGTGAAGGCCTTTTCAGGATTAAAAGTAATAAATAAAAATATTTCTGACATTAATTGCAATTAAAAGAGAGACAGCAGAGTCACCTAACACAAATTAGTCTAGATGGAAATGAACCTTTCCAAATTGTAAATGATTTCAGGTACCAAGGGCAGTAACAGCTCCTAATAGCTCAATCAGTGAGGAATTTAACACCAGAAATGGTATTGTTATCACCGCTTCCAATCAGTTTACCCGGTCTAGCATACAACAACCAGCACAGAGATGCATACAGAGTCACAAATTGGGGTTGCCATCTGTCTGGAGGTAATCAAGGCAGTCCTGAATTGATGAATACCCTGATCACAGTGAGCGAAAAAGCAATTGTCCTGATTTTTACCCAGAATAAACAAATCTGATTTCTATCAAGGGATGGCCAAGGAATTGAGTATGCCCAGCCAGCTCTGAAGTGGCTACTTGCTACTAGCTTGGGACGAAAGCACCCTTTTCTCTCCTTCCACCCTTTTGTCATCTTTGTTCTGACCTGAGAACTGAAAACTGGCCCTGGTGGGAAATGAATCCTTACAATTTGTTTTCTTTCACTTCAGCACCTAATTTCTTTTTGTTGTTGTTTCCTAAAAAAAAAAGTTAAGCAGCCTCTTCATATAAGGAATGTGAGCCAACATGAGCCCATTGCTGCTTTTGGGAGGTGGGAGCCTATTTTTCAAAAGGGGACAGTGAAGGCCCAAACACAAGCTACCCTTCATACCCAGTAGCATGTCATTGCCTTACCTGGAGAATGAGCATTTATCCAAACTCGGAGAAGAAGCAATCATTATACATATAAAGGAAGTGATTAAACCTTCGTTCTTTGCTTCCCATATAACTCTGAGTGTAAGAATTGTTGCAGGTGCACCATTCAAAGCAGAGATGCTACTTTGTCCTAGACCTGAGAGAGGAAGGAAATCTTTTGTTATCATCTTCAGGTAGTGCACAACCCAGATGTTCTCATTCTCTCTCTCTCTCTCTCTCTCTCTCTCTCTCTTTCATACACACACACACACACACACACACACACACAAGAATAACTATTCAATTTTACAAGAAAGAACTAGTTGCCAACACCAACAGGCCTGCATAAATCTGGAAAGGGCAAAAAGGAGTAGAGAAATGTATAAATACACTATGTTGAATAGCTCTGGCAGATCCTACCAAGCTATAAACATTCAGCCAGGACCTAATGACAGACCATTGTCTAATAACCAAGGTAGGCAAAGTCTGAAAGTTTCTCCTCCAAAGTGACCACAGGGATCCCAGGTCAGCCAGTTCCTAGCTGAGTGACTGGGTAAGCCCCTTCACCTCCCAGGGCCTCAGTGTCCTTTATCTATTAAAAAAAAGAGGTAGCTAGACTGGATGCCTTCTACAGTCCCTTCTAGCTCTGTCTGTGATCCTATGATGACTTTTTGGGTGGCTCTTAAATGACAACTCTGTCTCCTGTGGGCTGTGATCATATAGAGATAATCGCACCCTGCACTGGGACCATAGAGACGTTGGTTCAAATCCAAGTCTTGGCAGATACATTCCTCATTTTTAGAGACCACATAATACAGTGATTAGGGCACTGAACCTGAAGTCAAGAAGACCTGCATTCAAATGTATGACCCAGGGAAAGTCCTTTCACTTCTCTGATCCTCAGTTTCCTCATCTGTAAAAAGAAGAGTTCAGAATTGATGGTCTCTAAATTCCTTTTTAGCTCAAAACCTAAAATTAATGATCCTTTTATTTGAAGGGCTGTATCAATAATGAGATATTCACAACACCTATGATGGTTATAAATATGCTGGTATAGTTTTGGATCACAAAATGTAGCAAACTCTCCACATGGAAGGCAGAACCAAGGTCTTTATTCAGAAACCATAACACTGAGTCCCAAAACCAGAAGGACAAGTCTCAAAACCAGAAAGCCAA
>JAQQSW010018425.1:0-11246 GCA_028646575.1 Pseudocheirus occidentalis | reverse complement strand
TCTCTCTCTGTCTCTGTCTCTCTCTCCCTGTCTCTGTCTCTCTCTCCTTCTCAAGGAAACTCCAACTCACTTCTTCAGTCTAGCAGCCCAGCTCCCAGATGCTGAGACAATCCTGCTTCCTTCAACAGGAAATTTCCAATTTCACCTCTCTGTCTCTGACATTCTTCTTTATATACACACACTGGCCTCCTGTCTCAGCCAATCCCCTTTTGCCATGTCATCAGGGGAGTTCACACCCTCTCAACAGGGGACAGGGCTCACATCTTCCATACTTAGCCCTAAGTTACTAAGTGCTAAGTATCTGCTTAACTGGTTGCTGTTTCACACATGAGCTACACAGTTTCAGCCCCAGGGTTGCCATGACCAGCCAAAGACAGAGCAGACTCCAGAAGATTGAACCACCAGCAGCTGTGATAATTTCTAGACTTCTCAACACATAAATGCTGAAGACAAAGGCAAAGGTCAGTGTGGAACTCTGTGGGAACAAGGGGGGCTGGAAGAGCATGGTCTGGACTCTGTCCTTGTGGCAAGAATAGTGGAGGTGTGGCCACTGAACCAACACCACTGTGTGGCTGCCTCAGGAGCTCCTGGACTGCAGATTGTAGGGGTACCAAGTGACTATTCAGAGGGCAATCATTCTTGCTTTAAGCTGCTTGGATCTTGATGGAGGTCTTGGGTGGTGGCCAGGGGATGAGTGACCAGTGAGCCAGAGCTTGTGGGGGTTGTAGAGAAGGCACCTTCCTAATAGCTCCAGCAGCTACAAAACCCCAATGATTTGGGACAAAGCTCTCTCAATTCTGAAAACAAAGTTCTACCCTGGAAAAGTGCTAAAAAGTCAAGCAATTGACTGGCAATATGAGCAAGAAGAAAAATCACAAACAGACCATAGAATCCTTTTGGGGGGGATAAAAGGGATCAAGGGGTGGAGTGGAAGACATCAAAATCAGAAATCCTTCATCGAAAGCCTCCAAGAAAAATATCAACTAGTTACAGGGCATGGAGGAGCTCAAGACGGATTTTTAAATAAGTAAGAGAAGTGGAGTAAAAATTGGCAAGAGAAATTAGAATGATACAAGAAAATCAGGAAAAGAGAGTCAACAGCCTCCTAAAAGAATCCCAAGAATACACTGAAGAAAATAACACCTTAAAAATAGACTGATTTAAATGGCAAAAGAGGTCCAAAATCCAGTGAGAAGAAGAATTCTTTAAAAAGCTGAATTTGCCAGATGGAAAATAAATTTCAAAAATTCACTCAAGAGAATAAATCCTTCAAAATTAGATTGGAGTAATTAGAAGCTAATGACTTTTTGAGAAATCAAAATTGTATTAAATAGATCCAAACAAATGAAAAAATAGAAGACAATGTGAAATATCTCATTGGAAAAATCACTTACATGGAAAATTGATCCAGGAGAGAATTTAAAAATTATTGAACTACCTGAAAGCCATGATAAAAAAAGAGCCTATACACCATCTTTCAAGAAATTATTGAGCAAAATTGCCTTGATATTCTGGCACCAGAGGGCAAAATCTAAATTGAAAGAATTCACTGATTGCCTCTTGAAAAAGATCACAAAAAGAAAACTCCTAGATATATTATAACCAAATTCCACAGTTCCCAGGTCAAGGAGAAAATACTGCAAGCAATCAGGAAGAAACAATTTGAGTACTGAGGAAACCCAATCAGGATAAGAGAAGACCTAAGAACTTCTACACTAAGGGGTCAAAGGGATTGGAATATAATATTACAGAAGTCAAATGAGCTAGGATTAAAACCACAAATTCACCTACCAAGAAAAACTGAGTATAATGTTTCAGGAGTAAATATGGTCATTCAATGAAATAGAGGATTCACAAGCATTCTTGTTAAAAAAAAAACAGAGCTGAGCAGAAAATTTGACTTTCAAATACAAGAAGCATGAGAAGATAGACAGGAAAAAGAAATCATCAGGAATTTATTAAAGTTGAACTATTTACATTCCTCCATGGAAAAATGATAATTTTAACTCCTAAGACTTTTCTTAGTATGAGGATAGCTGAAGAGAATACGCACACACACATATACATATGCATATGCATATAAATACACATACATATATGTATGTATAGGAGGGTATATGTGCTTATAAATATATATGTGGTGTGAACATGAGAATATTCATGTATACATAGAGGGCACAGGATGAGTTGAATAGAAGGGATAAGATCTAAAAAATAAAATTAAGAGGTGAAAGAGGAATTTATTGGGAGGTGAAAGGGAAAAATAGAGTAGGGTAAATTATCTCATATAAAAGAGACAAGAGAAAACAGTAACAATGGAGGGGGAGAGCAGAAAGGTGAAAGAGAATGGGGACAAAAACATTCTCGTTGCATTTGGTTTAAGGAGGAGGGAGTAACAGACACTCGTTTGGATATCTTACTCTACAGGAAAATGGGGGGTAGGGGATAAGAGTGGGGATGATAGAAGGCAGGGCAGATTGTTGGAGAGGGTAGTTAGAAGCAAATATTTTTTAAAAGGAATAGTGTCAAAGGAGACAATAGAGTAAGTGGGGGGGAATAGGATGGAGGGAAATAGTTAGTCTTTCACAATATATCTATTACGTAAATGATTTTGGTAACTACACGTGTACAACCTATACTGAATTGCTTATCTTCCTAGTAGGGTTCGGTAAGAAGGGAAGAAGGGGAGAAAAACTGAAACTCAAAGTTTTAAAAACAAATGTTTAAAAATTGTTTTTTACATGCAACTGAGAAATGAGATTTATAAGCACTGGGGTATAGAAATCCATCTTGCATACTAGAAACTTAATGGGCAATGGGGGAGGATATAAGAGAGAACAGATTGAGGGAAGGGTGTATTAAGTAGGCTTGCTATTTTGGGGTGGGGGTGGATGTAGGGGAAAGATGGGGAGAAAAAATGTAACTAAAAATCTTGTAGAAATCTACGTTGAAAACTAAAAATAAATGAATACATTAAAAAAACAATGCTAGGCATATAAATAAGACAAGGCAAATGTAAATGAATAAAAAATAACAAGGAAGAGATGAAACTATCATTTTTGGCATACTATATACTTAAGGAATCCAGAGAATCAACCAGAAAACTTGTTGAACAAGTAGTAAATTCAGCAAAATTGCAGGATATAAAATAATCTCACATAAATCATTGGCATTTCTGCATAATTGCCAACAAAATTCATTAGTAATGGATGGAAATGTGCATTTAATATAACTGAACATGATACAAAATAGTTGGGACTCTATCTGCCAAGCAAACTCAAGAACTAGATAAAATACTGAAGATTAATCTTAATAACAGGGAAAATGTTGATTACTCATGGGTAGGTTGAACAAGTGTAATGTAAATGATAATTCTTTGTAAATTAATTGACTTTGTTCAGTGTTGTGTCAATAAACTACCAAAAATTATTTTAAAGGGCTAGCAAAAATAACAAAATCCATCTGTAAAAACAAAAATACCAAGAAGACCAAAAAGAGCAATACTATCAAGAGAATAGGAACAATCAATTGTGTGAATAATTTAGCTATTTTTTTAGGTGTCGGAAGGAAATAGTTTTTTTTTTCCCAAATACACATAAAGACAGGTTTTCAACAATCATTTGTATGAGATGTTGAGTTTTAATTTTTTTCCGTCCCTCTAATCTCACTTATCCAAGACAGCAAGCAATTTGATATTGATTATTCATGTGCAATCATGTAAACACATTTCCATATTAGTCATGTTGTTAAAGAATCAAAACAAAAGGCACGAGTCACCATTAAAAGGGAAAATACTATTCTTCAAACTGCATTCAGACTCCACTTTCTCTGAATGTGGATAACATTTTCCATCACAATTTTTTAGAATTGTCTTGGATCATTGTACTGCTGAGAAGAGCTAAGTCATTCAAAAATGATAGTTTTATCTCTTAATTGTTGTTTTTTATTTATTTACATTTTTTGTCTTATTTCTTTGCCTAGCATTGCTTTTTTAATGTATTCATCTTTGAACAGTATTTCTAAGACAGTGTACAATGTACAATGTAGAAAGTGCCACTCACTTCACTCACCATCAGTTCAATTAAGTCTTTCCAGGTTTTTCTGAAATCCACCTGCTCATCATTTCATATAGCACAGTAGTAATCCATTACATTCACATACCTCACGTTGTTAAGTCCTTACCCAATTGATGGACAGTCTTTAAACTTCCAATTCTTTAATCCCTAATTTAACTCTTCTAATAAGTACAATGATTCAAGAAACTTCCTAAGTACTTATGATGAAAAATACAATCTCCAAAAAGAGAAATGATGAAATATGAATGAAAATTGAAATATGATTTTTCACTATATTTTCTTGCTTTGGTTTGCAATATGGATAATATAGAAATATTTTTGCATGATTTCACATAAATAGTTGATATCATATTTCTTGACTAGTCAAGAGTTGGAGGAGATGCTGGAGGGAGAGAGAATTTGGAATATTTTTAAAATACATTTTAATAACAATATCAACAATAAGCAAAATAAAAATATACAGGATTCTTAAGAGAAAATATGTACCCTATCAGACTTATGGATGGGTGAATAATTTTTGAATAAACAAGAAATAGAGAGCCGTATGAGGTGTGAGATGAATAATTTTGATTACATGAAATTAAAACTTTTTGCATAAATAATATAAAACTATTTGCATAAATTAGCATAAAAACTTGCTTCTATTACTCCACTTTGCTTTACAGACCTTCTCTTTTATTGAGCCCAGTTAAAAGCAATAACTCCAACACTAAGTAAATTTATGTAAATTTTGGAGTTTGTTTTCTGAGTACCTAAACTCATATGGTTCTGACTTTTGTTTTATTGTTTTTCTTTGTTTGTTTTGGCCTTTTTCCTCTTTGCTTGAAACTTTTCCTCCTACTTGATGTTCCCAATTCCCTCTTACCTCTATTTCCATTACTTTCTAAAATAAAGGAAGGCATTGGTGTCATGTATAACTGGTGACTGATTTCCTAATTATACTTTATAGTAGAAAAAAATCTTGGTCACTTTTAATAAAATTAATATTACCATTTTTATTCATATTTTTGGGACAAGTTAACAAAAATTTTCCCTCTTTCTACTAAAGGCATTTCAGGTATCAATGATCAATACAACCTAAAGTTATATTGAGGCCCATTGGGCCTGAATTTATACTGGATAAATAATTTTAGGGTGACTAAAAGTAGGGCTTGAGTCAGGCCCCTACCTCAAGTCATTTTAAAATTACCCCAAATCCTTTCCATTCCTCTTTTCTAGTACTCTGTCACTTATATTTTATGGTTTTGCTGCATTTTCGAGTTCATTTAATGTAATACTTTTATTCTAGAGTAAGAACAATTTACTTAATATAGGCCTGGCCTCAGAGTTTGAATACTAAGGCTCAAGTTTTCTCTTATGATATCTATGTCCCAGAAAAAAAAATTCTCAAAAATACAGGTTATTTTCTTATATTATCAGTTACTGATCAAGACTGATCTGTATTGGTAAAAATAAATAGTTTTCTCCTGGAGTTCCCTAATCAGTGAAATAACAAGTATGGTTTAAAACAAAATAAAACATCAGCACTATAGTAACCTTCCTATTCTTTTTCCCTTACTCTACAATCCCTTTATTGCCTATTCCTAACTCTGTTACTAAAGATGAATTTTCTTATTTTTTATAAAAAGATCAGTAGTGTCTATTGAGTTGTTCATTACAAACAAAATATATTTATGTATAAAACTTCTCTGCACATAAAATATCCCTTTCCTGTGATCACAGGAAGCAAAACCTACCTTGTGGCAAATGGGGCAGTGCAGGTTTCTAGTGTGGCCCCAAACTCTCTGGGATCAGTTCCCCAAAAACTCACTCTGGGTCCTAGTTGGCTGTCAGTGATCCTTCTGGATAGTGAATAAGCAGCTTCTTACATGGGTGACCAACCAGGCTTCCAGATTGCCACTGGTGTGTCCTGCAGGCAAAAGAGACAGTGCTCCCCCCTCCCCAGCCCCTGTGCCAGCTCACAGGGACAGCACAAAGGCACATACACTTGAGGCATCGTGGCTCCCAGGGTTTCTGGCCACCATTTATTTCTATATGGCTCTGTTCTCAGCCTATCTATGTTCCACCTAGAATTTAGCCATGAGGACATTTCTTAGAGTTTCTCTCACTAGCCCCATCCTGATTAACCATTTTGTTTCTCTCTAGATCCTCTGTTCCACTGCAGTTCCACTCTGTGCTAACCATTCTGATAACCTGTGACCTTGGTTCAAAAGCAGTAGGCTCACAGCTTGGGAGAGGACCCACTGGGGACTCCAAAGGTCCCTTAGAGCTAGCCATCTGTACTCCTTTGTCCCACTTTGATAAACATCCTGATGCCTTCAAGAGGATAGTTACTGCCTGGCCAGACCAGACAGAGTTGTCTGAGCCTGTCTGCACAGCTACTGGTAGGGGATGAGAACTGACTAAGAAATGTAAAGTTGAATTTTCTGGAATGCCTCTTCTTCATCAACAGAGCCTCTTTTACATGTGTCGGATATCTTTTCCACATAAAGAGAATTAATATTACACCGGTCTCCCCAAGATCTTACGTTAATAACAGGAATGAGGAGTCTTCCAACAAGAATGTACACAAAATTTGCACAGAATAAGTTTTGGGGTGAGTTGGGGGAGGAGTTGCAGGTTGATCACAAGGTCATTCATTATCAAAGAAAGCAGTTCTTATTCTTATGAGACCTCAAATTCTGCAAAGCTTCCCCTCCCCAGGAGGATCCATGAATATTTATTAGGATCATTTTAGAAATTCTGGTTCTAATTTCTAATTCAGAGAAAATATGATGCAAGCTATTTTATATTTGAGGATGAGCTTTGCTGTACCATTCCTTCACCTAAACCTATTGTTCTCAGGTTTTATATTGCATACATAAACAAACAAATATGCAATCTAAAAAGGTCTACCTCTCCAGATGTTACTTGTTTTAAATCTGTGAATATGACTTCTGAATGGCTTTAAGTGCTTATAGCCATGTCTTCTTTTTTTTTTAATCTTAGAGATATGAAATTATGGTTCTGAATCCCATATGTGTTAAGATTGAAAATAGGCTACCCTGTCATTTGTCACACTTTTATTAGAGAAACCAGCTTAGAGAAAATGTGAGTGGCTATGCTAAGGTCAAATTCAGCTATTGAATCACACTTGGGAGAGATCAAATGAGTCAGGAAAAAAAAACACTTGCTTTGGAGAGGTCCAGGGTTTGAATCTTGGTTCTTTAAATATATATATGTAGATATAGATCTATATACCCATACATGCATGCATGCATACACACATACATATATAGATACACATATGTGCATATATGCATGTGTGTGCTTGTGCATATGTGTATATGCATTTATGTGTTATGTGTGTTGTGCATGTTTATTTTTATTTATTGATTCCTCTTGGGCAAATTATTTTGCCTTGTATTGGCCTATTGTCCCATCTGTAAAATGAAGGAATTGAATAAAATTGATTCTAGAGAGGTGACACAATGGGTTGGATGCTGGTTTTGGATTCAGTAAGACCTGAGGTCAAACCAGATCTGAGATGTATACTAGATATGTGATCTGGAGTGCATCAAGTAACCTGACTCTTTTCTCAAGGGTAAACTGAGGATAAGAAATTGGCCTACCTGTTGTCTGAGGTCTACTCCAGCTTTAAAAGCATCATACATTTTTTTCTTCTTGGAAACTCTTTATGAGATACTTTTGATCATGCTCCTCCCCCTTAACACTTTCCTTGCCTCTTGTAAAGAAAATCCTTTTTTTGCAGACTGATCATGAATTGGAGCAGTGCTTCTAAACTTTTTGATTAATCATAATGTCTCTTTTCTTAAACTAGGTGCCCTTTGAGTTAAATAATTTCTTTTCACTGTGGCCTCTGAAATGATTTTGCTTGTCTGGGTGAGATATTTTCACTTCAGCAACAAGTTGTGTTTTGATATTATACACACAGGTGTATATGTATGTGTATGTGTATATAAAAAGAATTACATATATGTATATGTTGGTATATACATGCACACATCTATTAAAGGGATGGCCACAAAGTCATTTGTTTTTCACTAGACACCACTGAAGAATGAAAGACAGTATAGTGTTAATTATATTAAATATAATATGTCAAGGTAAGCAATTTGACCAGGATCACAGGGTCAATATGTGTAAGAAAAGAGCCTTGAAACCACTTCTGTCTAGCACCCAAGAAGGCTCCCAGTCCACCAGACATTCCATACATTACCTCACTCAAAATAGTGACTGCCACATAGTAGTTATTTAATAAATATTTATTGATTGAATTGGTAAATGGAATTTTGACTTTTGTTTCTGAGTTTCAAAAGTACTCAAAAACAGGTACATAATGAAAATAACAGGTATTCCAATGGAAAATGAATTTCTTTTTTTTCTCATCAACAATGGTGAATAAACTGCCCTAGGAAGTAAAACCTTCCATAATCCTTTGATTTACTATCCCTGGAAAAGCTGCTACAGAGATATTCACTGCAGGTTGTTTTTTGCCACTAGAGGGATGATGATCAAGTAAGAAATTCAGTTTGTGTTACCAAGGAAACAGTTGAAATTCGTGATGCTGGTAAGTTTTTTTTTTCTCTGAATAACAGAGTATCTCCAGGAGAGCAAAAACCAGAAGAATGTGGGGAAACCACCAAATGATACATTTCTATTAACTAACATAAGGGCAGTAGCCTTCAGGGCATTAAGAATGGTGTCCATGGATCTTAGTGGTAGGTGTCATTGTGCAAAAAATGGTTTTAAAGTTCTTTTTTTGTCTTCCAAGGATAGAGATAGAAGAAGACCTATGACTTCAATGGATATAGAGCATTATTGCATAAGTAAACTCCCTCTACCAATAAGAAACGAAATTTCAATGATTTTTAAAAAGCATTTGAGTTTGCTATGTGCTGTTTTTGTGCTTATTATGCTATCTCCTAAGTGAAGGTAAACAATTTGACAAGGATAACACAGCCAATATGTGTAAGAAAACAGCTTTGAATCCAGTTCTTTCTAAGACCCAAGAAGGCTCCCTGTCCAACAGACAATGTTCTATTTCTTTATTTCTTGATCATTTTAAATTTATGGCTTTATTGGATTTGATTAATTTTATAAAACAACTTCTTGTAATCTTATCCAGCATCATTTTGGTTCTATCTTTAGTTCTATCTGTAGTAGTAATCTATCTATTATATTTAGTTCTAGTTTAGAGGTCATTGATTCTCACCTACACTTGAATTCAAATCAAATATAAAATATCTTGAATAAAGTAATGAATGTATGATTGAAGAATTTTAGGGATGGGAAATTTGTTGCCTTCTGAGGCAACTAATTCCACTTTTAAACTGTATGAATTGTTAGACTTTCCCCCCTTATATCAAGCTAAAATCTGCCCCTTTTCCTTCAATTTCTGCCTTCTATACCTATGAAGCATGAATCAAATATATTTACTTTCTAAATTCCAGTTCTTCAGATAACTTGAAAAACCTAAATTTTTTCTTTATCTTAAGTTAATATCCACAATTCCTAAAAACAAATCTTCATAGGATATATATTTGAACCCCCTTTCCATGGGGAATCAGTCACCTTTGGAAGTACTTCAGTTTTAATTGTCTTACTATAATCTAGTTCCTAGAAGTGAATATAATATTATGGATACAGTTCAGCAATGCAGAAAACAGGGGAACTATAACTTCTTGTTTGGGACATTTTATAACTCGAATACTGTACATCAATGAATCTGTAATGTTGTTGATATTAATATTCCTTCCAATGAAATGTTTTCTAATTGATCTAGGTATAGTTATTCATCATGTGCGTTTTATTGACTGTGTCCTTACTCAACATTTCTAATAAAGGATTTGCACAATGCACTGGAGGCTTGAATTGGGCTTTTAGCAACTCAATGGGTATAGGTGCTGCACTTGGACTGCCCTTTGTTACACCTACTTAAGTAGGTCACTTCCTTTTGTGATCATACTTCAGTGTTGGAATGTACTAAAGTAATTACATGTGAATTTTCATTTGATAACTCCCATCATCTAACTCAGTCCTTACCCTTTTGAGTCAGCAACACTTGTGATTATTTTGGACACTGATATTTTCTAATAAATATTCCTATGGTGATATCATATTGCTAACAACATGAAATATTACTATTAAAGAGATAGCTTGGTTGAGAAATTAATCCAGGGGCGGCTAGGTGGCACAGTGAATAGAGCACCAGACCTGGAGTCAGGAGGACCTGAGTTCAAATCCAGCCTCAGACACTTGGCACACTTACTAGCCGTGTGACTTTGGGCAAGTCACGTAACTCCAACCTCCCGCCAAAAAGCAAAATAAAATAAAAATAAAACTGAGAAATTAATCCAATCCACTTTCTTTTTCTTCTATAGCTCATGACATGTTTTGTGTGCATGTACCTTCCATGCCTGTGTATATATAATACATACACTGATCAACTGAAAAAATGGGATGCCCAAATAACCACAATTTGAAAAATGGATAATAGTCATTCTTCATTTATTTTGTTTTCAGTTTCTATATTATTAAGTAATTTGGAGTAGTAATGAATCTCATTGAAGACAATGTTTGTTTGCTTTTATTTTGATTGGGGTTTACTATGATTAGTACAATATAGATTGAAGATAATCTGGAAGATGTTACCCTCAACAGAGAATCATCACTTAATATGAATTCTATAAGGAACATTTTTAATGGAAATTTGTTGTTGTTGTTCAGTTGTTTTCCATTATGTCTGACATTTCACAACCCCATTTTGGAAGTTTTCTTGGCAAAGATATTGAAGGGTTTTCCATTTCCTTCTCCAGGTCATTCTACAGACGAATAACTGAGGCAAACAGGGTTAAGTGATTTACACAGGCTCACAAGCTAGTAAGTTTCTAAGGCCAGACTTGAACACAGATGCTGTGTTTAAATCCTGCCTCTGAAATTTACTACCTGCATGATTTGGGCAATTCACTGAAATTATTCTGGTCTCATTTTCCAATTTGGTAAAAGGAGGGGGATGAATTATATTAGCTCTACCCAGCCATGAGCAATTGATGTTTTCCCAATTAGTGAGATCTGCTTTTATTTGTGTGAGAAGTGTTTTGTAGTTGTGTTCATGAAGATACTGGGTTTGTTTTGGCAGGTAGATTCCCAAATATTTTATAATGTCTA
>JAQQSW010018424.1:0-11246 GCA_028646575.1 Pseudocheirus occidentalis | reverse complement strand
AACAACAGCTCACATTTCTCTTTCTCTTTCTGGCTTATTAAGTATTTCTCTTATAACAGCCCTGTGAAATAATTGTGACTATTCCCATTTTGCAGATGAAGAAGAAATGGAGATTCAAAGAAATTCAGGGACTTGCTGATAGACAGAAAACCAATTTGTTGTTGTTGCTGCTGCTGCTGCTGCTTTGTGACCCCATTTGGAGTTTTCTTGGCAAAGATACTGGAGTAGTTCACCATTTCCTTCTCCAGCTCATTTTATTGATGAGGAAACTGAGGCAAACAGGGTTAAGTGACTTGCTCAGGGTCACATAGCTAGTCAGTGTCTGAGGCCAGATTTGAACTCAGGAAGAGGACTCTTCCTGACTCCAGGCCCAGCTCTCTATCCATTGTGCCACCCAGCTGCCCCAACCAATTAGCCAAGCTCATTTCAGCCAAGCTGAAAATTTAACCAAGGTCTTCTGATCCCAAGTCTTGGCTGTCTTGCTTTATGCTATGTTACTTCTTCGAAACAGAGCTATCAAACCAAATGGTCAAGTTTGTTTCTCAGAAGCTTCTTCTCTCTCTTTTTCTTCTTCTTTATTATCAATCCAAGGACATCTAGCCTCTGCTAATTACAAGCTATTTAGCTCTGGACAAAAATAATAATTGTAGGCAGCTCAAAGCAACAAGAGGCCTGTTATTGGCCTTGTTTCCCATCTTCTGTTTATTTCCTGTTTATTCTGGACATAATTATAGGTGCCTGTTGTGTCCGTCAGTAGAATGCAAGCTCATTGAGAGAAAGGATTGTTTTATTTTTTATATCTCCAGTCCCCGGTGCAGTAACTGGCACTGAATAAATGCTTGTGTGTTTGATTGGTCATGGATTTGGAACAAAGATTAAGGCAGCCCCTCTTGTTTCTTATTCCTTGGTTTTCATTTTGGGTCAATGGAAGGAGGGCTGCATTTAGAGTCAGAGCCCTGAGTGTGAATCCTGTATTAGCCACTTTCAGATGATGGCTCATAAAACTAGAATTGGAATGAACCACAAAGACCATAATGTGATCCCTTGTTTTATAAAAGGGGATACCGAGGCCCAGGGAGTTTAAGTCACTTGCCGAAGGTCACATAGGTGATGATCACCAGAGGTAGAATTTGAACCCAAGTCCTCTGACTCAGAAGCTGTGCCCTTACTACGAGCACCATGCTTATCAATTTTCAAATGAAATAATACTTGTAAAGCCCTTAGCAAGGTGCCTGAAACAGAGTTGTTGTGGTTGCCTGTCCTTCATTCTTGAAGAGGACAGTGACATCAGGGAGGTGATGCTATGACATGCAAGTGAATTAGATTTAAGTGAGGCAGGGCTACTCAAAGTCACCGACCTCACTTTCTCCTCCGGAGCCATCTGGGTCCAGGGACAAGAATAGATCAGGACGACTGGAGAGGGCCCTGCATGCAGGCAGGCACATAGTAGGTGTTTAATCAATGCTCATTCCCTTCCCCCTTCCCACCAAAATAGGTTGATTCTCCAGCATCCTAGACAGTTTCAGTGTTCCTGAAGTCACAGCATTGAAAGAGAATTTAAGACTCAAGAAATTCAACATGGAGTTTGTCTCTGGGGGATCTAGTTTTACATTTAACCTATGAAGTATTCAAAGAAGTCTCCTCTGCCCTTTGGAAACACTGCATCAGATCTCTTTGGCTGGAGGCCCCCCCCCCCAGTTCCCATTTGAAAATATATTCAGGTAGTTAGTTAGTAACCCTTATCTATAAACCCCTCAATGGAATATCAGGGAGTTAATCAACCATGAAACTACTTAGACTGGCCATTTTCCTTATCCCAGGTCAGCATTTTCTGACTTTCTGTAAATATTCTCTCACATGATGCAGGTTAATAAGCTTCCTCATGCAGAAAATTCTTGGCAACGCCTAGAAAAGTTCTCCCAAAGACTGATTACTTTCCTGTTGCCTCAGGCCAACTGCTGATCTTCATCCTTATGCAGCGTGACAAACATGGTTAATATCATCCCCTGAAGCCTGGTCTGAAACAGTTGGTCATGCACCAGTTAAAGAACAATTTGGGGGTGTTCTGTGGGGGTTGGGGGTGGGGGGCAGTACTATTTGGGGAGTTATCTGGACTAATTCACAGGAATATGTGGACATGGGCAAGTCATGTGGTTTTTGTGAACCTTGTTTTCCCCCTTGTAAAATGGCAGTCACGATATCTGTAATCTCTATCTTCCAGCATTGTTGTGAAAATTAAATTAAATGTAAATCTTAAAGAGTTATGTAAATACCATCTATTCTATGCTTATATGTAGATATACATGCAAATATATACACCCAGAAGATCACACAGATTTAAAACTGGAAGCAATCTTGGGGTCATTTAGTCAAATCCCCCACATTTTACAGATGAGGAAACTGAGGTTCATTGAGGTTAAGGTCTACCAGTATTAATGGCATAGCTGGGGCTCAAACCAGTCTTCTGACCCCAGATCAAGTACTCTTCCCACTGGGTCACACTGTCCCATCTATTTCAGTTGCATGAACTTCAGCAAGTCAAAACTCTCTCTGGGCTTCAGTTTTCTCATCCATAAAATAGGAATTCATGCTTAATTTTCTCCAAGATCTCCTTTATACCTGCTCTTCAGTTCCTTGTTCTAAGAGCTCAAAGCTAGGAGAAGCAATAGATAGAACACTGGGCTTGGAGTCAAGAAGATCTGAATTCAAATTTGACCTCTGATACTTATTAGATGTGTGATCCTGGATAAGCCACTTGACCTCTTTTCTTTAGTTTCCTCAAGTGTAAAAAAGGGCATGATAATAGTACCTAAGTCCCAGGTTTATTGGGAGGTTCCAATTCAATAATATTTGAAAAGCACTTAGCACAGTGCCTATCACATACTGAGTGCTAGCTTTTGTGGTTATTAGTCCATGCTCTTCGTTTTTGGTCCCTTCCTGCTCTGATGGTCTGTGATTTTAGTGACAGTGTTCTTTGTTCAAAGGTCCTTTTTAGGCCTGACTGCCTAGGGTCTATTTTCTATGATCCCTTTGGGCTCTAAGAGCCTATGATTCTATAATATGTTTAAAACATGAGAGGAACCAGGTCCCTTGGTGCTCCCTCAAGCTAAATGGCTATAAGTAATAAGCCAGAGAGAGTATGGGCTGATTTCCCAAGTCAAACCACAACTTAAGAAATCTGACTTGGAACCACAATGGCAGGTCCAAGGTCAAGGTCTGGCTAAGCTATGTCATTATATTTGCTGTACATAGTTGAATGGCTTCCAGGATGGAGCTCCATGCTGAATCTTGCCTATTCCTAATTCTGAAGGGCAGAAGAGTCTTCAAATAGCAAAAGGAAACCAGACCGAGCATTTAGTGCAGCTGCTGGAGCCATAAAAGAAAAAATTAACCAAGCCTATTAGTCTCCCAGTTTCTTTTTTCCCCATAAAACCAGCAGTTGGCAATAAATGTCATTCTGTTTCGAATAGATGAATGGCCTAGTCATGATAAATCCACTAGCATTTTTGAAGAAGGTGCATTAAATTCAGCACATTTTCAGTGGTGATAGCATAGGTTTTAAAAGCTTGACTGTAGATGCTTATTAAGGTTGAAACTCTTCAAGTTTGCACTAGGGCTGGTCCTGTGGGGTTCAAGACGGCTTGAGGGCTGGAGGCCAACATGTCTATGGGTGGCAGTCCCTTTCATTCCATGGCAAAGCACACACCAGTAGATGTCTGAGGACAAATTTATCTGAGCCTTGTGCTCAGCTAGAAATTCTTGTGCCTGGGACATATATTCAGTTGGGTGCCAGTAAGGAGGTCATATGGATAGAACAGAGGGTAATCTGCCTATTGCTACAGTCTCACATGGAGGTGAGATGGCCTATCCCCTTTTACATGCTTACAAAGATTGAGTTGAGGTAGGCACTGGAAAAACAGTTCCATGATGACCTTGAGGGTCAAGTTGGTGGCCCTGGGAGGTTGTACAGTATGGTTATAGCACAAGGATAAGTGGTAAAGAGAGAGCATACACCCCCTTCCCCCTACACAACCCTGGCTCAACACCATGAAAACAGCAGGACAATATTTACAGAGCATTGGGCCTGTCAGAGAGTTTGGCTTTTCTCCGTATCTGAAAAAGCAAAGTCACAAAGTAGAAAGAGGCCTCCAGCTAGAAATAAGGAGACCTTAGGTGGTCCTTCAGTATTGTTTCTTAGCACTTGGGCTTTGAGCCTTTTTCTTATCCTCGCTGGCTTAGATTCATGGGTGAAAACAAGGGAGTCAATCAATCAACCAACATTTATTAAGTGCTTAGTATGTACCAGGCACTGTGATTTTTATGATTTTTAAAATTAGTTTTTCAAATATTTGACATTTAAAAACACAAATTTTATTGATATCTTTTTTATGTCCTCTAAGTGTTTCTTTTATTTCTTTCCCCTCCTTTTTCTAAGAAAGCCATTCTTGTAACAAAGAATATTTTTTAAAGAAAAAGATGAGAAACGTTATCAACAAAATCTATTCAATCCATTGAAAAAAATCTGGAACTATAAGTAGTCTTTCAGAATCATGGACCTCCTACTTCTGCAAAGGAGAGAGGGCAGATGTCCATTTATAGCTCTTCTTTGGGACCATCCTTGTTTGTTTGGAATTTTGCAACATTCACTGGCAATAGCTTTGTGGTGGTTGTTCTTTTACATTGTCCTGTACTAACTGATTTCGAAGGCCCCTTCCAGCTCTGGCCCCTTCCAGCTCTAGCCCCTTCCAGCGCTAGCCCCTTCCTTCTACCCCTCTGCCTCTACACAACTTAGACCCTAGAGAGCCCTCTTTTCTTTTCCACCTTGCCTTTTCTCCATCTCTTTTCTACTCTATCTTCACCCCTTATGCATGGTCATTGTTTTTTCCTCAACAACGGAAACCCTCTTTAATAACTTCCCTTCTTGGCACATCCTACCTTCATGGAAGGTGGTGGTGATGCAAAATTTTACTCATGGTATAACTGCAAAATCTTTTCGATTGACATCCCAGCTTCTCCACAACGCCTTCCTTGACAGAACTCTAAACACTGCCCCTCGTCTTAATTCAGTTAAACTCAAGTCAATACATATTTATTAAGTGCCTTTTATATTCAAGGCAGAGGTGCCATATTGGAGAGTGGATTAGCCTTAAAGCCAGGAAGGTCTGTGTTCAAGGTGTACTTCTGACTCATAGGAACTCTGTGACTCTGGCCCAGTCTCCCAGTCATATAATGTCTAAGCACTAAGTAAGCGTCCAAGGCAGGATTAGAACTCAAGATTTCCTGAATCCAAGAACTTCATCTACAAAGCTATGTAACTTTCTGGTCAACAATGCCTTTGTTTTACAAATGAAGAACCTGAGACTTAAAGAGGTGAAAACACTTGTTTAAGGTCAGGCAAGTAATCCGGAACAGATCCAGAATTCAAACCCAGTTCTTCTGCCTCCATATGCAGGGCTCTTTATGTTATAAGCTCACATCTGTCTTGAGATGCAATTACAAGCATTTTGCATTCCCCTTTTCATATGATTCACAAAAACCCTATGACGTAGGCAATGCAAGTATGACTAACTTCAAATTTTAGATAAAAAAAAGCAGAGGTAAAGAAAACTTGAGACTGACTTTTTCACTGTTACTCAGCTGGAATATGGTGGGTCTGGGACATGACCCCAGGTCTCCTGACTCAATGCCTAGTGTTTACATTTGTCTCATGGCAAAGCTAAAATAAGTTGGTGCTATCTGAGCATATACCCATTGGATGCTTGGCATCAAGGAGAAAAATAAATTAAAAGTAAAAAATTTATAAACAAGATAGATACCGTTAGGGACTAATTGTATGAATCAAGTGGTAAAAACAAACAAACCCTCAGACACATTTTTGCTGTTAAGATATGTCCAAAGTTATTAGACATGCCAAAAGTGTGACTATAAAGTGATGAAACCAGATTTTGTTTATGGTCTCTGGAAGAGGAAGAAAAAAAAAACAAGGCCTCCATCAGGGACATGTTGTAGGATATGTGCCGGTTATATCTGTTTTCTTACTTGGTCCTATATGATTTGATTGGGGAGTGTATACTTCAATGTGTCCATCTTATATGATGGATGGACCAGAGGAAGCTTTCTTGAGGGTAGAAGCAGTGTCTGTCTTCTTTGGGTACTTTTTATTCAGAGACCCTAGAATGCAATGGATGTGCATAAGAGACAATTCTCAACCAGGCCTCAGTCTACTCAACTGTAAAATGGTTGGATAGTATCTAAGACCTTTTGTATTTCTAACATTCTAATATTTAAATCTCTGGCATTCCATGTTCCATGTTCTAGCATTCCCTTAGCTGGAACATCCTATTTCTGAGTGAATTGTAGTAATTACATTGTAAGATGATGCAATAGAAAGGACTAAGAGTCATTCTAAGATCCCAAGCTCAGTGATAATTGAGCTTTTGAAAGAAGGTTGAAGAGGATGAAACTTGTGGGGGACAAAAGATGATGTCAGGAGCAAAAAATTTGTGTCAACACATAGAATAGCGGTTCTCAATCTGTGGGTTGTGACCCCTTTGGGAGTCGCCTAAGACCATCGGAAAACACATATGGTCTTAGGAGCCGAGACACCACTCCTCTCTGTGTCTCCAAGCGGGTCCACCCACATGCAGATAAGCATACAGGTATTAAAGGAAGGTTGAGAACCACTGACATAGAATGATACCATGTCCTTAGGTAGAATTGGGCAGCTTGGTCAAAGAGTTGAAGTGTTTTATTGACCGACGAGGATTCCTTTCAGCATTTTATGAGTTAATTCTCTTTTGGGGGAGGAAATGAAGCAGATAGTGAGTTCTATGATTAGCCTCATGGTAGAAGAGTGATTCAGGAAGATATAATAAGCTCTGTTTACTAGTTCACACTTGTGGTAGGCTCTAAATTTGCTAAGTGCTTTGCAGTCAATTTTATTAGAGCCTATTGGCTGCTAGGCTTTATGGTGAAGCCTTTTAGGTACACAAAAGGGAAGAGACTCAAAACAATAGCACATGTTCTCTTGAAGAAACTTAGAATGTTTAGTCTAAAGAAGAGAAAACTTGGGGGAGGGGAACATAGTTCTCTTTCATCAGTTACTTGAAGGTCTCTCCTAAGAAAGCGGAATTAGTCTTATTTTTCTTGACACTAGAGCACAAAAATAAGATCAATGGGCTTAAATTATACAGACTCAAATTTGGGTACAATAGAAGGAACAAATTCCTAACAATTTGAGTTGTTTTTAGAAACTTGAGATCTTCAAGTATAGTCTATGTGACCCATTGTGGAGGATGCAGAAAATATTCATGTTTCAGGGAGGAAATTGCATTTGGTGACTTTGGAGCAGTGGTGTGTACTGGGAAATATTTAACCAAAGGCTCATTGGGGAAAAAGTATGCAAAACACACTTCTAAGTTTTAAGTTTGAGGTTACATTATTAACATTATTCTCTATCACTTTCCCAAGTAGCACTTGCCAGTTTCCTAGGTGTAAACACTCACAGCGCAAATTTAACCAGAGCCATTTCCTAAGTTTGTAATCTATCACTTTCCTAAATTCAGTGACTAATTTATTGATTCATACATTCAACAAATATTTGTTATGTGTGCTAGACATAACAGAGGGAAACAAGATTAACAGAGTGCATAGTCCCTGTCCTTAAAATGCTTTTAATTGAAGAAAGAAGGCTTATGAAAAAAATTACAAATCAAAGGATTTGCCAAAATGAATAATAAGAACCATAAATTCTACAGGAGTTCAGAGAAAAGAGTTATTAGTGGGACATGGAGTTATTAAAGAAGGCAGATGATATGAAAAGATTTGATCTGAATCTTGAAAGATGGGCAGGGTGGAGGAAGATAGAGGGTATTTCAAGGAGGGGAAGTGACATAAGCAGAGGTAGAGGGGCATGGATAAACATGATATTTTCTGCATAGAAAATGTAGATTGGATAGAGTGCCAACCTCAAAGTCTTGAGTTCAAATCCTACCTCTGACAAATACCACTTATGTGAGTCTGGGAGAGTCACTTAAACTCTCAGTACTCTAAGCAATACTCTCAGAGTACAAATTGCAAAAGATGACTACCTATACTGGTAGAGAATATTTCTTCACTTAATTTTGTTTACTACACCAGTGAAATCTCAGATCCAGTCCCTATCCTGAGTATAATGGAGGTTTGTGGGGCGGCTAGGTGGCGCAGTGAATAGAGCACCGGCCCTGGAGTCAGGAGTACCTGAGTTCAAATCCGGTCTCAGACAAGTAACACAAAAAAACTAGCTGTATGACCTTGGGCAAGTCACTTAACCCCAACTGCCCTCCAAAAAGCAAAAACCAAAAAAGAAATAAAAAAATATAATGGAGGTTTGTGCATGCTCACATGTGAAAGACCCCGAGAACATGCTTCTGGGAGAAGACATGCTTCCATCTTAGGTGATCTGGGCATTCATTAACCTACCTTGGATTCATAAGAAGACAGATGGGGATAGAGTAGAGGTTTTAATTTGAGGATTAGTGAGAGAGTGGGTTAATGAAGTACTATTTGTCTGTGTGTGTGTGTCTGTGTGTGTGTGTGTGTGTGTGTGTGTGTTGGGGTGGAGTAGAGCTTGAAAACCAAGCTGAATTAGGACTTATCTTATGTGTAGGGGGAGAAGAAGGACATTGAAAGTATTTTGATGGAGGAGGGAAATAATGAGAGCTATGTTTTAAGGAAAATAATCAATTAGGTGGTATTCTTGCAGAACCAATTGGCATCTTTGCCAACAGTGCATTAGTATTCCTTTTGCCCCTACAATGCCTCCAACATTTGTCATTTTCCTTTTATTTTTTTGTCATTTTTGCCAAACTAATGAGCATGAGGTAGAATCTAGGAGCTGCTTGGATTTCTCTAATTATTATTGATTTAGAGCATTTAAATGGGATTGTTGATCACTTATATATCTTACTTTGGGAACTGTCTTTGCTCATTTATCAGTTGGGGAATGGCTCCTATCAAATGAATTTTCCTCATAGCAGCCCTTCAAATATTTGAAGACAGTTATCAAATCAATTACCTTATTCAAGGTAAATGCTTCCAGTTCTTTCAACTCAGACTGGGAAAGATGGAATGACCTATGCTTGGTGATGCAACTAGTGTTAGAGCAGGGGATTTTAAAGACCAGATGCATTGATTAGCATAATAGATGCAAGAATTTTAAATACCTTATAGTTTAAAAAATAATTTTCCTGTAATTAACAATAACTTCTCCTATCTGAGCAAATGCATTTTAAACACCATTACAGGCAGATATTATAATTTTACTTTGAAATAAAAATTTTCATCCTGCTCTCTATAATGTATGCAAATGCCTTGTGTCAATAGATACAGCTGGGTCCTTTGAGGTAGTATTCTTTAATTCCAGCCTTTCTGTTAAATCCAGGTTTCTGGCTGTAAAATCAGAGCCATTTTTCATGACCGGAGGCTCTTAACTAAGGGTTTGTGAACCTGTGCTTTTAAAAAAAAAACACTTTAATAACTCCATTTCAATAAAATACATTTCCTTTGTAATTTTATGTATTTTCTTTTACACATTAAAACCTGATTCTGAGAAAAGATCCACAGAAGGATTCACCATTCCTGAGCCTATGACCCACAAAAAGGTTACGAACCATGGCTTGACCAGAATATGCTAACTTCCTTTTTGTCAGCTAGTTATGTTTAAGCTGTTATAGGATAGATTGAAATACTGGATACAATCATGTGGTTTGCTGAATATGTTTTAATACTTCACTTCACAGCCCATCATTAGTTTAAATACTTATTTGCCTATGTCTTCCTTACTAGCACTTTTGAATGTTTTTACTTTAATTGTCAAATTACTGTCAACATTGCTTTCACTAAAATTTTCTTTTAGTTTTGTTTTATTTTACTTTTCCTTCCCTTGCCTGAGACTCCACAGACAATGGTCATAAATCTCCTTGAAAGGAAAACAGAAGTTGTCTATTTTAATTTTGTATCAATTTTCCTGTGTTTGGAAAGCAGTGTGGGAGAATGGAAGAAAACATTCTTTTACAGGCATTTGAAATTGCTGGTACTTTTGTTTTCTTAGAATATTGGTGTTTGCGATAATATGGGAACACAAAGGGCTTGGTTAGGAGACAGGCTTAGGTGCCTAGATTTAATGCTTATAATAGCTTGCATTTATATAGTATTTTAAAGTTTGCAAAGCTCTGGACATGCTATTTCATTTAACCCCCTGTAATAACCTTGTGAGGTAGGTGCTGTATTACCCCGTTTTATAGGGGAAGGAACTGAGGTCGAAAGAGCTTTGAACTCAGCACTCATATCCTCTACATTATCTAGCTGTTTCTACATTTAGACCCAAAGGACTTCAGAAGTTATCTTGTCCAACTCCATCATTTTACAGGTGGGGAAACTGAGGCCTGGAGAAGTTATATGACTTACTCAAGGTCCCATAACTAGTGCCAAAGTCAGGATTTGAGGTCACTGTCTTCCAACTCCAGAGACAATGTTCTTTCCAATGGGCCACCTGTCATTCAACTTCAGTTTGAGTTAGGGGTTTACAAGGAGAGGGAAGGTGAATAGTTTGCTTATGGGATCTTGGAGAATCACCTCAACTCCCTGTGCCTTAAGTACCTTATCTGTGAGACTAGGCATGCAGAGCTCTGTTTTGCCCATCTTACAAAGGTACTGTTAGGAGAAAATACAATGCTACATGACAATGCACTTAAAAAAGTTGAAATTTTATCTAGACAAAGGCAAGGTATTCGTGTCCTTTCAATTCAATTCAACTAGTATATAAAAATAAGAAATTTATATCGACATTTTTGTTTGTATTTATATTACCTACATTTCCCCCAGTGGACTTCTTCCTCCCTGCCTCCTAAAGAGTCATTCTACATGAAAAATATTGTTTAGGAGAAAAAAGGAGGAGGAAGAAAAATCAGCATAACCAAATAATACATAGAAAAAAACCTGAAAACATAAGCGACATCTCACATCTGTGGACCTTCTACTTCTGCAAAATAGCTGGGAGAGGTGTCTTCTCTTCTCTTCTGGGGGGTGTAAGGGTAATTAATTTGTTTGATCAGATGTTAAGTAGATCCTAGTAACCTAGTGTTAAGTATAGAACTCTGTCCATTGGTGAAAAGGTGTGAATTCCCTTAGTGAAAAGGTGTGAATTTCCCTGTTGACGTGGAAGAATGCCATTGGCTGAGACACTCCCCTGAACCATGTTGACTTGG
>JAQQSW010018423.1:0-11247 GCA_028646575.1 Pseudocheirus occidentalis | reverse complement strand
GTACCCTATATTTAAAAAGGGTATCCAGGAAAAGTCATGGGTTGCTAGGATAGGATGCTGGGTACAAGCAGACTATTATCTTTACTGAAGGGCATGCCAGATACTTACCTTGACAGAATGAAAGCTACTTTGAAGGCAGTTTTCTTCCTTCCTTCCTTCCTTCCTTCCTTCCTTCCTTCCTTCCTTCCTTCCTTCCTTCCTTCCTTCCTTCCCTCCCTCCTTCCTTCCTTCCTTCCCCTCCTTCTTCTCTCTCTGTTCACATAGGGAATATATCCTTACCTATGGGTGCTCTGCCCAAAGGAATATACATTTTTGTTGTTGAAACCTTGCAAGATACCTTGGGGCTTATGGACTAGATTTCTTTTTTCTCTTGCCCACTTATTTATTCTATCATTAAAAAAATTGGGACAATGAACTCTTTTGCCCTGTGTAGCTTCATTTATGATTTCTTGAATTATAGCATTGGAAAATCAAGCTTTGATGAAACTCATTGTGATTCAAATGGAGATAATTGAACCATTCCTTAAGCCCAAATCACTCTGGTTCTCATTTATTGGTCCCAGCCCAAGTCTCACTTGATCATTCATGGTTTTGATAGCAGAGTAAGTGTAAATAGCAAATGTTTCTGTTTTGGCCAGAAACCCTGAGGAAAGACAGTAGCTTAAAAAAACTGATGTCTCCCACTGAATACTGAAGTCTGAGTACTTCTGTTCTTTATCTTTTGGTTCCATATCTTGCCACTGGACCCAGAGAGTTCTGGAGGAGAGAGTGAGGCTGGTGACTTTGCACAGCCCTGCCTCACTTAAATCCAATTCAGTTGAAGTGAGGACATCACTCACCATCCTGATGTCATTGGTCCTCTTTGAGAATGAAGGATGAACAACAAAAACAGTTTATTAACCAGCAAATAAAATGTCAACAAACTACTCCAAGGTAACTAGGATTTTGAGGGGACTAAAAACCTGACACATGAGAATCAGTTGAAAGAACTGGAAATATTTTGCCCAGACAAGAGAAGACTTAGTGGGGAAATGATAACTGTCAAGTATTTCAAGGCTTGTCACATGAAAAGGGTTTAGGATTGTTTCATTTCATCCCATATGGCAGAACTAGGAGCAATGGATGGAAGACAAAGAGAGCTTCCTAAGAGACAAATGGACTGCTCTATAAGGTAGTGAGTTTTCTGTTATTAGTAGTCTTTAAATGAAGGATGTTGTCACGTCAAGTAGGGGTCCTGTCAGGGACATCATAGAGAGGATTCTTGCTTCAGTGTGTGTTGGGCTAGAAAGTTTAAGTGCTTTCTATAGTCTGAATACTTCTGAATCTGTACTCTATGTAAGGCACTGTGGGACATACAAAGGTGACTGAGGTATTCACTGTCCATGAGGATAGCTCCTTTTTTGTAGGGGAACTGTGATGTATATAAACAATAGTATGTGATGAATGTCACAGAAATGGAATGAACAGGAGGTTTAGGGAAAGGAAAGAGTACTTCCAGCTGGGATGATAAAGTAAGATTTCCTCAAGAAAATGGTGGCATTTGAGTTGGTTCCAGAAAGATGATTAGATTTCAATAGGCAGAGAAGAAGGGGAAGAGCATTCCAGGAAAGGTGGGAATGTTTTAAATAAAGATTCAAAGCAGGAAACATTATGAGGAACAGCAAATTTAACTTGAATGTATAGAATACATCGGGCTAGTGAGGCTATAAAGGAAGGTTGGGGTACCTCGTGAAGAAAATTCTATATTGGACTGAAGTTTTAAGTTTCTTTGGTAGCTAATGGAGAGCCACTGAGACTATTCAGGTCATAGTTAGCTATGAGGATTTAATTTATACTTCAGGAAGATTAATATAGCACTGGATAAAAAATGTATGAGGCTAGAACAGGAGTGGGGAACCTGAGGCCTCAAGGCTACCTGTGGCCCTCTAGATCCTCAAGTGTGGCCCTTTGACTGAATCAAAATTTCACAGAGCAAATCCCCTTAATGAAAGGATTTGTTCTGTAAAAAAAGGCTACACCCAAGGACCTAGAAGGCCACATATGGCCTTAGGGTTGCAGGTTCCCCATCCCTGGGTTAGAAGCAAATAAATTCATAGAGATCAGGTCAAGAAGTCTGATATTATGGCTTAGTCAGAAGACTAACATGATAGTGTAGATGTGGCACATAAAAACCTAAAGCAGAGTGGTGGCAGTGGGAATACAAAAGAAGGAACAAATGTAAGCGCCACTGTTGGAGGCAGCACACTTTCAGGGTTAGGGTTTAGAGTTGGAGGCATTTAGGGTTAGAGTCAGAGTCAGAATCAATGTAATAATGTCAGCATTTGCCAATTGATTCAATGATAGGAGCTTAGAGAGAGATGACAGTTATAGGTTTCCAGGCTCAGTAACTGAGAAAATGATGGTCCTATTAATAGAATTAGGGAAGTAAGGAAGAGGGGGAATTCATTTGAAGCAGAGGTAAAGTAGGAAAATGACAGCTCATTTAGTCATTCTTTATCAAGCTAGTTGAAGGCTTTTCTGGGGTGGTGTTGAGGGGAAAGATAATAATATTAATAATAGTAGTAACATTTATACACTGCCTACTATGTGCTGGCTGCTGTGAAAATAGTATCTCATTTGTTTCACACAACAACCCTGTGTAGTAGGTACAATTATTGTTCCCATTTTACAGATGAGGAAACTATGACAGAGGTTAAATGACTTGCTCAGGGTCACATAGCTAGCAAGTTTCTGAGGCAGATATGAACTCGGATCTATGCTGACTCTATCCCTTGAATTACCTAACTGCTGCAATTAGCATTGGCAGGAAAAATATCCTCATTAGATGTCATTGTCATTTCTATAGCAATGTATTCATAGCAAATTTCGTAGAATCCATTCGCTCTGAGTGGTAGAAGTGAGAACCACGTGATATCCTTGTCCGTTGCCTCTCTGACCTCCTTTCCTGCAGAAGAAAATAAATTATGATAAATTCATGACTATAACACAACTGCAGAGACAGCAGCAACATACATACCTAACCGCAAACCATGGAGTTTCAAAGCTGTCAACAGTGATTAATCTTGACATTTTACATTCCGCCTGTAGAATAACATGCAGATAAAGTCATTAGTCACCCGTAAAAAGAAATTGCTTGACCTCTCCTACATTTACTTCCATGCTTTTAGCATCACTGACATTTTCTGTAAACAACACTTTTTTTGCTTGAGGAATTATTTGACAAAGGAGATTAATTTCACCTCTCAGATGTCCACCTTTTAAAATCTCTCCTCTGGTGATGAACACATGTGCACACACATACATATCCCCCCAAGATATTTACATACATGTACATAAATACACATTCAATTAATTTCTTCTAGGAAGTATTTTTCTGATGTGTTCTAGTACTATGACAATATTTTAATTCCACATTCCTTCAACGTTTATACTTGTATTTCATCATTTATTAAATATAGCATACAGAAGTGGAAAGAACATTGACCCTAGGGTATATGAGAGGGTTCACATTCTGACATGACCACTTACTAGCTTGTTTCAATCATGGCTGACTCTTTGTAACCCCATTTGGAGTGTTCTTGTCAGAGATACTGGAATGATTTGCCATTTCCTTCTCCAGCTCATTTTACAGATGAGGAAACTGAGGCAGAGTTAAGTGACTTGCCCAGGGTCACACAACTAGTAAGTATCTGAGGGTGCATTTGAAATCAAGTCTTCCTGACTCTACACCAGGTGCTCTAGCCATTGTGCCACCTAGTTGCCCTACTAGCTTTAAGGACCTGTGTACTTTAATTTCTTTGGTCTCAGTTCCTGTTCCTGTAAGATGGGGATCCGTCTTTCACTACTAGTCTCTCAGGGTGCTTATGGGAAAGGTGCTTTATAAAACTTAAAGGGTTAAGAAAATGCACACATTCATATAAAAGGATCTTAATACATGTCACTGAATAATTGAAATGTTTTCGTGTTGCATTTAATTTTATAGGGTCATAGATTTGGAGGTAGATGAGATCATAGAGGCCATTTAGTAAACCCTCTTCATTTTACATGTGAGAAACATGCCCAAGGTTGCACTGATAGTAAGTGTGTAGGTATCTTTTGAACCGAAATCCAAAACACCTTCCTTGGACTTTTTACTCAATGAAACACTTCTCTATTTCTTGCATGTTTCTCCAAATCAATCGCATATTCTTCAAGGGCAGGTCTACTTTTAGTGATATCTCCTCAATTCCTAATGTAGGGCTCTATACACAATAAGCTCCCATGTCAATATTTCAAGGATCTCTGATTTAATTGCTGTAGGTTTTCTCTCCCTGGATCATGTCTCCAGAGTTTGAAAAGAACTCAGGGGATACTTGGTCTAACACTCTTATTTTACTGATGAGTAAAATGGAAACCCATGGAGATGAAATCATTCACCCAAAGTCACGCAGGTAGTTAGTGTCAGAGGCTGGATTTGAATTCAGGTACTCTGGTGCTAGAGCCAATTCTCTTTCCACCATAACATATTCCCTGCAAATCTGCTATAGATTAGAAGACTACCTTGTAGAGTGCTGTGGGCAAAAATCCACTTCTCTGGGGATATCTGCTAACTAACTTAACTAGGTTGGTCCTTGTAAAACACATACATTTTATCACTGGTCCCATACTTGAAGCATAGCCTCTGAAGACCCAGGCCACACCCATACATAGTACAGAGCATGACATCAGTAGCACAGGGGCACCTTGTTTTTGTGTAGTCATTTTGAGTTTTTCCAATTCTTTGTGACTCCATTTGGGGTTTTCTTGGCAGAGATACTAGAGTGGTTTGCCATTCTGTCTCCAGCTCATTTTACAGATGAAGAAACTGAGACAAACAGCATTAAATGACATGCCCAGAGTCACACAGCTAGTGAGTGTCTGAGGCCAGATTTGAATTCAGAAAGATGAGTCTTCCTGACTCCAGGCCTAGCTCTCTATCTACTTCAGCGCCTTAGGAATAGTAAATGAAATCAACAGGTGAAACATTTTATAGATGACTCCTTTTGTTGATTTAAATCTGAGTGGCATCTTACTATCTCCAAAACTATAATAATTATGCTATTAGAAATCAGACGACCCTCAGTTGTCAGTGCTACTCATTAATATTTCACATTTGATGTACTTTTGAATGATAAAAAGAACACCCAGAGTGCTAATCCCTCAGGCCTACATACAATGGCATTACCTTAATAGAACATGATTTCCTAATGAAGCCCGTAATAGAATGAGGTAGACCACGTTTGCTTGAACCATAATTTGCCTGAGTCTGAGTTATAGGCTCAAGCAATTGGTATCTAGCAGATCAGTGGTAATTATCATGCACAGTT
Source organism: Pseudocheirus occidentalis (assembly GCA_028646575.1). Lineage (NCBI taxonomy): Eukaryota > Metazoa > Chordata > Mammalia > Diprotodontia > Pseudocheiridae > Pseudocheirus > Pseudocheirus occidentalis. The sequence continues at coordinate 5,902 of JAQQSW010018423.1, read as the reverse complement.
TACTCATCCTAATCAATTAGCACCTTAATATATTTGGACTATATTAAGCGAGATGATGATATTTTGATATAATTAGGTGAAGTGGGAAAAGAAAAATCCAGCTGGGAATTTTATAAAAATTGACACTGCTTGCCATGATAGTAACTTAAAGTAAGAGTTCTTAATCCTTTAAAAAATGTGTTATGAACCCCTTGGCATTCTGATGAGGCCTGTGAACCCCTTCTCAGAATACTGTTTTTAAATCATTTAAGGAAACGCTTTATTTTAGTTAGAAATTAGTGAAAGTAAAGATGTATTTTTTTTCTCATCCAAATTATAGATCACCCTAAAATCTTTCCATGGACCACTTGAAGATCTGTGGGCTCCATAAGAAATCCTTCCTCACATGGCTCAGGAAAAGAAAAAAAACATAAAGAATACTTGATCATCTTCTTTCAAATCACCTGTGCTAGCTCTAGAATGGCCATATTTATTGTCTTTAATTTTTTTTATTTTGGAGGGAAGGAAGTTAGGGCAATTGGGGATAAGTAACTTGCCCAAGGTCACACAGCTAGTTATAAAGAGTTGTTTAGCCCTGAAGTGCTCATGGTCACACAAATAATAGGTGCCAGAGATAGGACTTGAGCCCAAGTTTTCCTGGTCCTGAGGCCAGTTCTCTACCCACTGGGATACACTGCCCCACTGTACTACCCTTCTCCCCTCATCTCTCTCTCTCTCTCTCTCTCTCTTTCTCTCTCTCTCTCTCTCTCTCTCTCTCTCTCTCTCTCTCTCTTTTTTCTCTCTTTCTCTCTCCACACACACACACACACACACACACACACACATGATTAATCTTTCTATATTTGAAAACACAAATCTATCTGCCCTTGAAAACAAGTATTAGTGATAGAAATTTTTCAGGAGAAGGAAAAGGTTTGAACTAAATGCTATATATTTTTTTCCTTCTAGCATTTGAAAGAAACAAAATATGATCTCCAGACAAATATGTCTGAGAACTCAGAAGAGAAACTGACTACAAACCAAAGTGAGATTGACTAGTCTCCTTTGTTCCAGATGAGTAAAAGAGGAAAAAAAAATACCAAATGATGAAAAGTTAATGGGATTTCTACAGTTCCTTCAGTTTTAATAAACTGCGTTATTACTGTAAGTGCCTTTGGTACAATAATATGTGATTTATATCTGCACAAGACCCACTTTCACTTCTCCTCCCATTTCATTTTTTTTTTCAGTAAAGATTAAAACTGAACTGTGTAGCCAAAGCCTTCTAAACATCAGCAATCTGGAGAAAACCTAGTAAAAGAAATGGAACAAATTGAAATTCAAAGGAATGTGGCTACTGGTGATTATAAAGAGCTGACCAAATCATTCTGATTTGTTTATTTTGTAGTGTCACCAGGTGTAGTTCTCCGGGATTTTGTAAGACACTTGAGTGGAAAATAAGACTTTGACTTAAGAGAATGTCAGAAATGAAAACCATAAATTCAGGGCTATCAAAAACTCTGGTTTAAGATCTTAGATACCCCAGTGATTGCTTTACAAAGGAGTCATTGTAATAACTTTTGGGATGTTTCCTCTAGAATGATTTATACCTAGTAAAAAGAAAATTATCTCATTTGTAAAATGAGGGGTTTGGACTTGGACTCTAAGGTTCTTCCCACCTCTAAATCTTTGATCTTATGATTACTTAGCTTTGACTTAGTATTTCTGAAATACATTTGTTAACTCATGTGCTATTCAGTTTGAACTTATTATTTTTGAATTAATCAAAATGTTTTAAATTAACTTGATGATGTTTCTTTTTTAATAGACAAGAATTTCACAGGAATCTGCATCATTAAAGATAGTACCATATCAATGACATCATAGGGCTATTGAACTAGGGAATAATGTTCCTCTAAAACACTGAATTAAGTTTTTTTCTGTTTCTAATCTTGTCCCATAAACCATTTTTGCAGATAGACCAACTTATTTAAAGACTGACCAGGTTTTATGTTTGGACAGATAGGTTGACTTTGATACTGACTTTTATGGGTGCTTTCTCTCAGAACATTGCTTATGTATTAGCATATGGTCCTGAGAAATGGTTGTGGCCATGAAAACTGTTACTTGGTAATGACCTACTGGTGAAGAATCTCTCTGATTTGGGCTTAAGCTGCTCCTGTTATGACTAATGCCAATGGACCCATGCTCAAAAACAGCTTTTTAGCTCTATGGGACAAGAAAGAGTTTATGCTCTGTTGACATAGCCTCCAAAAGCCCAAGGTAACCTCCGTACTATGATTAAGCATGACGATGTGAAGTAAGGAAACAAGCAATGATTAAGTGCCTACTATGTTCCAAGCATTGCACTTAACAAATATTATCTAACTCACAACAACCCTGGGAGGTTGGTTTTTTTAAAATTCTCATTTTAGGGGTGGCTAGGTGGCACAGTGAATAGAGCACCGGCCCTGGAGTCAGGAGGACCTGAGTTCAAATCTGACCTCAGACACAAAAACTTGACCTTGGGCAAGTTACTTAACCCCAATTGCCCTCCAAAAAAAAAAAGCAAAAAAATATTCTCATTTTACATTTGAATGCCAAACAAAGCATTTTGTATTTGCTCTTGGAGGCAACAGAAAGCCCTGGAGATTTTTGAATATGGGAGTGACACTATCAGACTAGTGTTTTAGGAAAATCACTTTAGAGGCTGAATGGAAAATGGATTGGAGCGGGGAGAGGATTGAGGCAGGCAGACCTACCAGCAGGCTGTTATGATAATTAAGGGTTGGTGTTATGAGGGCTTGCACTGTGTTAGTGTCAGAGAGGAGAAGGACGTACATTCAAGAGAAATTAGAAAAGTATATATAGAATAAATATAGGGTAGTTAAATGCCAGGTAGTTAGTTAAAGAACGTATTAGGTGTTGGGGGAGAGTGGAAACAGAAAGGCTTTGTATAGGTGGTGGTGCTTCAGCTAAGTCTTAAAGTGAGGGATTGTATAAGGTGAAAGTAATTGGAGGGTATATTCCTAAGAGTGGGGAAGAACTAGTGCAAAGTTGCTATGATATAAAATCAAATACTGTGTATGAGGAGTGAGGTCAGTTTGGTTGAATTGCAGAGTGAGGGAAGAGGAATAACGAACAGTTAGATTTAGGACTGGTTTGTGAAGGGCTTTAAAAGTCAAACAGAGGAATCTGTATTTTATCCTAGAGACATTAGGGAGCCTCTGAAGTTTGTTGAGTAGGATAGTGAAAAGGTCAGGCCTGCACGTTAGGAAAATCACTTTGGCAGTTGTGTAGGTGTTGCATTGGAGTGGGGAGATGATTGAGGCAGATGATTGAGAACACCTAGGTCATTGCAATAGTTGAGGTGAGGATTGACCAGGGCCTGAACTAAGATGTCAGTTATGTGAGCAATGGGAAGAGGAATGATTCAAACAATATTATAGAGGTAAAAATGGCAAGATTTGGCAACTGGTGAGGTATTTGGAGTGAAGGAGGTGAATGAATCAAATAAAATTCTGAGGCTATGAAACTGGGAGATTAGCAGGAGAGTAGTCCTGTCAACAAAAGTAGGAAAGTTCAGTAGTGGAGTGGATTTGGTAATAAAAATGAGTCCTATTTTAATATATTTAATTTGGGATGTCTGTGGGACATCCCTTTTGAAATGTCCTATAGGCAATGGATGATACAGACACAGAGCAAGCAAGCTCAGGTTCAACCTTTTTTTGAAAACTAGGAAACCAGTTATTTACTGACACAGATGCCTGGACAGAAATTCCTGTCACCACTGTACTCCGGGATTCCCTGTATTTACAGTCACTGGTCAGGTAAGCTGACAGAACAGCCACCTAGACTTTAAACTCAGTCATTTTAGGTCTTCAGAAGGCATAGATCAATGTGTTCTTGCCTATGGCATGGCGGGCAGGTGCCCTTACACTGACAGTTCTGGGTGAATATCCGCCGAGGGTGCAATCGTTTCCTTTATCTGTTTGCTTGTGCTTTTCCCTCTGTCTGCCTCAGATATCGCCCTTGCACAGTCTATTTCCTCCTCTGCCCTGATTCCACTGAATTTACTGCTCATTGACCCCCTTCCTGGAAACCTCTTTATACTCTTTCCATCTTCTGGTGGTTTGGATCTCTCTGAAAGACGCTGCATCCGTGGTCACCCATTCCAGGACTCTCCTTCTCGCTGGTATATAAGGCCTAAAGAAGGAAGAGGCATACTCCTTGTTCCTCCTTTCCTTCCACACTGACTGCTTATATGTCCAACTCTTTCTATTGTTTGTTTTTTTTTTTTTGCTTTTTATAGGGCAGTTGGGGTTAAGTGACTTGCCTAAGGTCACATGGCTAGTAAGTATTAAGTGTCTGAGGTCGGATTTGAACTCGGGTCTTCCTGACTTCAGGGCCGGTGCTCTATTCACTGCGCCACCAAGCCGCCCCAACTCTTTCTATTCTTAAAAAACAAAACAAAACCAAAACCAAACCCATTCACTAGATGCTACCAGTCCCCCAAACCACCATCCACTTTCTAGATCTTTTTCCTTTCACATCAGACTCCAAGGAACTGTTATCTGCTCTTAATGTTTCCATTTCCCTGCCTACTACTCAGTCTTCAATCCTTTGCTGTCTGGTTTCCAACCTCACCCCTCGATCAGTCATTCAACAAGTATTTATTAATGCCTGAGTCACAGTCATTGTGCTGGGTGCTGGGGAGATAAACAAAAGCTTAAACAGTCTCTGCCCTCAGGGAGTTGACTCTTACTCTCTCACTGAAAATTGGGGAAACAAAAATCTATCTCCTTGAAATTTCAACCTATTCATAGACCAACATTTCACATTATATACCAAGATAAGGTCAACGTGAGTACGTGATTTAGACATAAAGGGAGATATTGTAAGTAAATGAGGGGAACAAGGAAAAATTTATTTGTCAGAGCCATGAATATGAGAAGTTATGACCGAGTAACAGACAGAGATGATAATGGGAAGTAAAATGCATAATTTTGTTTACATGGAATTAAAAAGGTTTTGCGCAAAATCCTCCAAAACAAATGCAGTCAAAATTAGAAGGGAAAGCAGGAAACTGGAAAGAATTATTATAGCAAATATCTCTGATAAAGGCCTCATTTCTCAAATGTAGAAGGAACTGAGCCAAATTTAGAAAACTCAGAACCATTACTCAATTGATAAATGATCAAAGCACATGCAGTTTGTGGATGAAATGAGAACTATCAATAGTCACATGAAAAAAGTACTCTAAACGACCAGTGACTAGAGAAATGCACATTAAAACAGCTGTGAGCTACCATTTCACACCTATCAGATTGGCTGACATGACAGAAAATAAAGGACAAATGCTGGAGGGTTATGTGGAAAAATAGATATTTTAATGCAATCGGTGGAGTTCTCCAGACATTCTGGAGAACAATTTGGGGCTATGCCCAAAAGGCTAGAAAACTGTGCATGCCCTTTGACCTAGTGATACCACTACCAGGTCTGTGTCCCACAGAGATCAAAGAAAAAGGAAAAGCACCTATTTATATAAAATATTTATAGCAATTATTTTTATGGTGGCAAAGAATTGGAAATTGAGATGCTCATCGATCGGGAAATGGCTAAATAAGTTGTGGTATATGATTGTGCAGGAATACCATTATGTTGTAAGAAATGACAAGCAGGATGCTTTTGGAAAAACCTGGGAAGACTTACATGAACTGATGCAAAATAAAATGAACAGAATAAGGAGAACATTGTTGCATCAATAATGAGATATTCACGACACCCATGATGGTTATGAATATGCTGGTGTAGTTTTGGATCACAAAATGTAGCAAACTCTCCACATGGAAGGCAGAACCAAGGTCTTTATTCAGAAACCATAACACTGAGTCCCAAAACCAGAAGGACAAGTCCCAAAACC
>JAQQSW010018422.1:0-11247 GCA_028646575.1 Pseudocheirus occidentalis | reverse complement strand
ATTCCAGAGTTTTATGGCTGTTTTTATTTTGCTTCCTCTTTCTCATGTTGGCCAGTCAATTAATTGGTTGGTTTTTTTTAGGTCTGTGAAACTCTGCTCCCAAGGGGGGAAGCTCTGTTCCAAATCACTGGGGTTTTCCCAGCTGCCGGAGCTATTAGTGGGGTGTTGCAAGTCCCCCTAGCTTTGGCTTGCTGAAAGCGCACCCCAGGACCACCACCCAAGACCATGATCTGGATCCAGGCCACTCAGCACAAGAGCACTTGGCCCTGATCAATCGATTCAGCCCCCCTGCGGAATCCGCAGGCCAGGGGCTCTGAAGCAGCCTGGTGGGTGCCACCACTGCTGGTTCCAGTCGTTCCCCTCCCCCACTGCTTCCTTGCCCCAGGGCAGATTGGCCGAACTGCTTTTCTCCCCCAAATTAAGTTTCAAAGTTTCAACTTTCACTAACCGTCTCTGACTGAAGCTCCCTTCACGCAGGTGCTTTAGATTTTCTTTGAAGTAGACTCAAGCTGCGGCTTGGGAGGCTCTGCTCCTTGTGTCCACCCTGGGGCCTTGCCTGGCCACAGCTGCGGTTTTGGGCTGGCAGTTCTCTGCTGCACTGTGGTGGGAGCTGCCCCTCTCCCCTCTGTTCCTCACGCCTTGGCAGATGTGGAGGTGCTGAAGGCTGTAGAACCGCTGCTGAATGGCTAGCAGCGGGGCTCGCTCAGCTCCTTCCCACCATCCGAGGCCTGGCCGCGGGGTGTTCCAGCCTTTGCTCTGGTGGCCGCGCTGAGCCCCTGCTGCCGAGCTGCCTTCAGCGAGAGGTGTGTTCTCTGTATTTTTGTGAGTCTGAGAGTCTTAGACTTTCCTAGACTTTGTCTGGGCTCATATTTTCTGGGTGTTTGAGGTGGCGGTGTGGGAGCTGCAGGACCTTGCTGCTTTTATCACTTTGATACTTTAAATCCAGTACCCCTATTTCTTCCCTGTTAAGCCCCACTGAGTCTAATCCCTCTTCAAAATGGCGACCTTTGAAATGTTTGAAAATAGTTGTCGTGGTTCCCTTGAGACCTCCCTTCTCCAGATAGGATATTTCTAGTTCCCTCCACCAATCTTTGTACGCCATGATCTCATGGTCACTCACTATCCTGGTTGCTCCCATTTGGTCATTCTCCAATTTATGAATGCCTTCCCTTAAATGTGACGTCTAGAAATGAACACATTATTCTAGATGTAGTCAGAAATATGTCTTCCTTCACTCCTCTCTGACTCTGTTTGTGACTCCCTAGATTTCACTGTCACATTGTGATGAAGCACCATAGTGGTTAAGGTGTGGGGACCTTCTTTACCCTACCATCTCCCATCTTTTCAGTTCTGTTTTATGAAATGCTTCCTCAACTGGAATGTAAGCTCCTTGAGAACAGGAACCAGATTTATTTTTACCTTCACTTGTATTCCCAATACTTTCTACGCTACCTGGTACATAGTGAGCACTTAATAAGCTTTTTAACTTGGCCAAGGCAGAGTTCAGTGGGACTATTAAGTCCCTCTTTGTGGATACTATGTGTCTTTTAATATTCCAATGAGCCTTTTATCATTAGCCTAATATTCCAGTTAGCCTTTTTATGTCCCATGTCCCTGTGTGGAAAAATATTGAGTTTACAATTCACTTATAAACTACAGCAACAAAGACTGCTCCAAATTAAAACAATTACTGATTGCAAATAATCACATCCTTCTCACTAAGAAATCTGTTTGCAATGTGAGGTATACAACATCAATGATATGCAAACATAAGTTTTCAAAATAAGCCCTGGGTTCTGTGGTACCATTAACTAGAGATATTAAAACTAAATTTTTAATATTTTGTTGTGAGGGTCCCACCAAACTTTTTTAAAACATGAACGCTTCTACCAGGGCAAACCATTTGGAAACCAAGGTCATAGTCCTCCTCTCCCCTTCCTTTGTCAGATGAAGAAACTAGTCCGATTCCATTCATCTTACAAAAGAAGAAACTGAGACAAGGTGAAGTGATTTCCTCATGTTCACACAGGTTAGAAAGACATACCCGTACAAATTAAGATTCCTCGGTTCAAACTGAAATATATGATTAAGTCTTGAAATCAATCAAGGGAAAGGGTAAACATGGACTTTTGTTTACTAAATTCAGATATATTAGAAACAGGCAACATTCCCTTGAACTTGAAAGTGGTAAATCTGGTATAAATAAAAATGGAAACCCTAATTTATAGAACAAGGAGAAAATTTGGAGGGTATTGAAATGTAATATAGACTAAAAACAGACATGGGTTCAGAAAATATTTTAACAAATGCATGGAAGAAATGTCCATAATAAATTTAAAAAATAAAATGGGAAAACCCTTAATAGTGACATTACTATCTCCAGGTATATCCAGGCTATCTGTCCCCCCAACTAATATTCCTGAATTCTACTGTTAGAGCTAGTACACAAATCAGATGACCTTAAGAAAGTCAGTCACTCTTGGAAGCTAGGTGGTACAGTGAAAAGAGCACCAGTGCTGGAGTCAGGAGGACCTGAGTTCAAATCCGGCATCAGGTACTTAACACTCACTAGCCCTGTGACCTCGGATGAGTCACTTAACTCCAATTGCTCTGCTTCCCCACCCCCAACAGCAAAAAAAAAAAAGTCAGTCACTTCTACACCATGACATAATGAGACTAGTGAAAGTTGGGCACAAAATGGGCACTTAATAGACATACCTGTTAATTAACTACTAGTTGGATTAAATTAGTCTGGGGTGTTAGTTCTCTCCCTTTTCAATTATTTTAATATAAAAGAAGAATGTGTATGGAACTCATTCAGTTCAATTCAAGAAGGACTGGAAGCCAGGAATAGAGGAAACGAGGAAAAAAGATTAAAACAATCCCTTCCCTTTCCTCTTCCCCTTCCCCTAATATTCTACAAAGGGTGACATCACAAACTGAGAGAAGTAAATGCAAAAGACATACAAAGTAAATGCAAACTGGGCAGTTAGGTGACCCAATGGTTTGTCCTTCATTCTTGAAGAAGATCATGACATCAGAAGATGATGACATGAGTTGCAATTGACTTTGATTTGAGTGAGTGAGGGCTGTAAAAAGTCACCAGCCTCATTTTCTCCTCCAGAGTCATCTGGGACGAGTGACCAGATAGCCATCAAGATGACTAGGGATGCAAGGGGAGACTTTAGCCCTTTAAAGCTAAGGGTGACCCAGTGGATAGAGCACCGAGCTTGGAATCAGGAAGATTCAGCTTTTCCTGAGTTCAAATCCAGCCTCAGACACTTACTAGCTGTATGAGCCCAGGCAAGTCACTTAATCTGTGCGCTCTAGTTTGCTCATCCTTAAAAGGAAATGGAGAAAGAAAAGGCAAACCACTCGAGTATCTTTACCAAAATAAGAACATCCAAATGGGATCACAAAGAGTAAGGCATGACTGAAACCAATGAACAAAAAAAGCAAAGCAACTGTGGGATAAAATGTTAACTACTGGATGGAGATCAGGAAAAGTCTCTTATAGGAAATGGCACTTGAGCTAATCCTTGAAAGAGGATTCCCCCGAGATAGATAACTTTGGGCTTCCAGTCTTGAAGATATGGTAGTATAACTTTCAATGCTCAGATTCAAGAACTAGAATGAAATACTAATACCATTTCAATGATTTCATTCAAGCATTTTTACTTTTGAGTTATATCCTAAGATCAATGCCCACTTAGAGATGGATTCTTTATAAGAATTAGAGATAGTGAAAAACATTGAAAACAGAAAGGTCATTTTCAGGGAAAATAGGCTGTAAGTTATTGATTTTTTAAACCAGACATCTAATCACCCAAATATTCATTTCTGGGTCAAGTAGAGAACTATAATTCTTAGAAAGTAGATCATCAGAAAAAATATTTCATAATTGGTCTATATAGATTATGTTGTACTTACTTATATATAACTCCTGAGCCTAGAGCAAAATGGCTCAACATATGGAAGAGAGTTTAGGAAGAAAGATATTCTTTCGTTACAATTCTCTGAAATTTGTCACTATTATTTCTGTCTTTAAAAAGTAGTCAAAAGTATTATTTATAGAAGACTGATCTGACAGATGGGGAGATTTTTCTTCTCTGTAATTTCTATATGCATTCTATAATCTTCATATCCAGCAAATGCAATTAACTGAAATTGAATCTTCAACACTGTGTACATGTCACTTAACAAATCCCTTGGTGATAAAGTATAAGTGGGTTGTCAGAATATGCTTAATGTTAATTTATTAAGCAGTGGCCTAATTTAAAGTGTCTAATTTTTTTCAGCTACATAATGACATTTAGAATGATCACCCACATTTCCTTTTCAGAACTCAGCAATCCTAATCAAGACTGACCATCAGAATAGTTGTGAAGGAAAAAAAAAATTTGCCTTAACCTGTCCCTGCCTCTTTTTTCTAAACATTCCAAGCTCCAGCTCTTGTGCTCAAAACTTTTTCCTCATCCTAACCTCATAAAAATAAAGCTGTCTCATTTTCCATCCCATTGGGAACTTACTCTTTGTTAAGAAACTGATGAATTAATCTGTGCTGATTTATGACTACCTGTGCATATGAATGTGTTGCTCTGTCTGAAGAGATTTACATATTAAAGTAATCTTCTAGAGATAATACATTAACCACCTCCCTCCCAAACCCTTCAACCCCCGCCCCCAAAAATCTACTAGTTGCAATTTCAAAACGATTACAAATTTAGAACTGAAAGGGATCCAGTAGAGTTTGTTGCCCACATTTGTAATTAAAGAGAATTATATAAATTTCAGTTGGGAGTAAATGAAAATAAAGATGCAATTTTTTCCCATCCAGAATCACAAATTACCTTGAAGTCTATTCATAAACCTCATTATGGATATACCTGTTAAATCCCTCCTTAAGGTCTAGCCTAATCTAGCCTAAAATCATTTCACAAAAGACATAACTGAGGCCCAGAGAAGTTGTGACTTAGTCAAGGTCACAAAGCCAGTAAATAGCAGAACACACAATCAAACTCAGCTCTTCTGATTTCAAACCCCCAAAGGATTCTTTTCAGACCCCATGGTAGCCCTTTGGGTGATATATTTTGAGACGGGTAGATAAATTTGGAACCATATGAATTACAATATGTAGGCCACTGCCAACATTGTCTATGTACATAGTGATCCCTCTTCAAATTTGACAGACTGAAAAAAAAAAAAGTACAACCACAGGGGAGGAGAAATTAAATACCAGATCCAAGCTGTCTGACTACAAACATGGTTCTACTTTAGCCAGAGACCAAGTGAAAAGAAAATCAGCTTCAGGAAACCAAAATGAAACTTTTTTTTTTGCAAAAAGAGTTATGTTAAGTCAGTAGCACTTCACCTCTTGACTTTGCCAAAAGTATACCTAACTCAGAATTTCACAATGCAATTATTTTTAAAGTGCTACTATTCGTAAAGGAAACATTAAGACTTAGGAATTATTCAAAATATATTGGCTTGCTTTCCCTTTTCAAACACGGGCATTTATGAGAGTGAGGCAGCTGGGGGGTACAGAAGATTATTATTATTCAGTCATTTTCAGTCATGTCTGGTTCCTCATGACCCCATTTGGGGTTTTCTTGGCAAAGATACTGGACGGGTTGGCTGTTTCCTTCACCAGGTCATTTTACGGATGAAGAAACTGAGGTAAACAGGATTAAGTGACTTGCCCAGGATCACACAGCTAATAAATATTTCAACTAAGATTTGAATTAAAGAAGAGGAGTCTTTCTGACTCCAGGTCCAGCACTCCATCTACTGTACCACCTTGCTGCCCCTGGAACTGGAATCATGAAGACATGAGTTCAAATCCTACCTCAGACAATTAATAGTTGTACAACCCTGGACAAGTCACTTAAACTATATTAGCCTCAGTTTCTTCACATGTAAAATAGGGATAATAATAGCACTTAACTTTCAGGATTGAGAGAATAAAATATTATTCATAAAGTGTCTCCCAAACCTTAAAGTGTTATATCATGCTAATGAGTATTATTTTTATGTGCATTTTATATCACTTTTAATGGCTAAAATGCTCTTCTCTCATTTTCAACTTCTAAAGTGTTCATTATCCTTAAAAGACCCAACACAAATGTCAGATCATCCTGGAAGCCTTCACTCCTAGTTGAAAAGTATCACTCCTTCCTATTAATGCATGTACCACTGCATACCTCTCTTAGGCATTTAATATGTTTTGTTCTACATTATGCTTATTGCATGATGTTGAGATGAGCGGCAAGAATAAGCATTTATTAAATGCCTATTATGTGCCAGGAATTGTAAAGGGAAGAAAAAAACAGTTCTAAGAACACAGTATAGTATTTTATATACAGCAGTTTCTTAATAAATGTTTTGATGAGAGATACTAGAAGGATTTCACATGGGTGAGGAAAGAAAGGAATACTGTTAAAGGGAGAGGCGGCATGGTGTAAAGAAAAGAGCACAGAACTGGAAGTCAGAAGACCAGGGTTTGAGTCCCCTCTCTGCCACTCAGCCTGTATGACCTAGAGCAGGAAATATAACTTCTCAGTGTCCTCATCTATAATATAGGGGTGTTGGACTAGATGACTCCAGAGGTCTCTTCTAGCTCCAGATCAATGATCTTAGGTTATATAACCTTTACTCTATGAACCTAGATTTCCTTATCTATTAAAGTGAAGGCTTTAGACAAGATCAGCATTTCTCAGAGTGTGGTTCAGGAAGTCCAAGAGTTCAAAACTATTTTAAAAATAATAATGACATTATAATTCCCAATGTATTAAATGTCAATAAATCCACATTGGCAGAAGCTCTTTGGAGAAGCTTCTCAATAATTTTTAAGAATGTAAAAGCCAAAAATTTGAGAGCCATGGGACTAAATGATTTTTGAAAGGCATCTTTCTAATTCTGAATCTCTAATCCTTTTAATGAATGAATATGCTTGAGCAGCCCTAATGCAAATTTTTTTCCTTCTGCCCACAAAATAAAGTAGCTTTACCTTAAAACTGACAAAGCTACCTACACATTGGCCTCAGCTTTCCTGATTCAGCTTCCACTACCCCAACACACACACACACACACAAACAAACAACATGGGATAGACTCAGAACCAAGCTACCCCTAGGAGCTAATTGGCCCCAGCTTCCTTGACAAAGCTTCCCAGTCACTCAGGGTTATAAAAAGTCCCAGCCACATAGAATCTGTGCCTCTTAAACTTGGTGGATACCTAAGACTATTCCAGTCACCCCAGTGACCTGTTGACCAAATGGTTTTCCAGATGTACACAAGTGGAGCTATATCCAGAAAAGCTAATTGCCACTACATCCTTGTGGCTTACCCTTGCTATGTTGGTGTAAAGTAAACCCCCTTTGTTAAATGTTCAGTGACTTGAGGCTTATTTCATCCCAAAGTTAAGCCTGAACTATGAGGATGCTTGCGTTAGAGTTGAGTGTCCAACATATGCTTGTTCTCTAGCTCTCTCTTCTCTTCTCTCTTTCTCTTCTTTTGTCTCTCCTCTCCTCCCCCCTCTCTCTAAATATACACACACATATATACATATACATGTATATATATGTGTTATATTTATATTATATATATATATATTATATAATATATAGTATACATAAAGGCAAGCGGGTCTTCAAGATTCTTCTTTCATAATGTCCCTTACATCTATCCCCTAGATCAGGCCTTCATTCCCTTTCATTTAGACTATATTGTTTATGTCATTGTATCTCCAGTGCCTTATACATAGCAGTCAATGTTTTATGAATTTTGTTTGAAATAGACTGAACCATTTAGTAACCTCCTTAACTTGCTTCCCAAAAGAGTCCAATCTAAGTATGAACATCATAAGTTTCAGCATAGATATAAACTTGTTTTTTTAAGTAGGAAGGCCCTCTTTAGAAACAAAGTTTTTAGGCCACAGGCATGGGGTTTAAAACATTTAAAAATTAAGGATGATGAAAGATCAACGTACACCTATTCCCTCAGGTAATATGATTATATTTTGGCAATGCAAACCTTGTTGTGTCATTGCCCAGCAAGGTATTTTCCCCTAATCTTTTGCCATCTTTTTCCATAAGTAATCTGGTAACAAAATAATAACCCCTTATTCAAATTCTCTCAGCATTGTAAACTGCAAGTGAACCGTGTCAGTCCCAATATTTACCACCAAAGAGGTTTGTTTAGTGGGACCTGTTATGTCCTCTGAGCTTAACTCCTACAGCACCTTTAGGTAATACCACGCAGAGCAGCATCAGATTACAAAATTATCTCAAATTGCTTTTGCATTGTTCTTAAGATCATAGGATCTGGAGCTAGAAAGAAATACCAGAAGTCACATATTTCCACCCCCTCATCTTACAGATAAGGAAACAAAATCCCAAGAAGTTAAAGGACTTACCCAAGGTCACACAGGTGACAGAGGTAAGATTTGAATCCAAGTCCTCTGTTCTGGAGAAGGGAAGGGAATAGGCATTTCTATAGCACCTACTATGTGCCAGGTATTGTGCTAAGCACTTTTACAAATATTATCTCATTTCATTCTTACAACAACCCTGTCAGGTAGGTTGATGTTATTATCCCCATTTTATATCTGAAGAAACTGAGGCAATCAGTGGTAAAATGATTTGTCCAGGGTCACACAGCTAGTACGTGACTGAGGCTGGATTTGGAATCAGGTCTTCCTGATTCTAGGTCCAAAATTCTAAATTTTACTCTCCAGATACCTCTGGAGAGTATACTATACTGACTATACCATACCACTATACCATACTGACCTCTCTGGGTTACCTCTACCTCTACTCTCAGTCAGAGTTTGGATTCCTGAAGGACAAGTACTCCCAAGGTTTCTGAATGTCTATATTTCTAAAATGATAACTCATGAGTCCCTCTCCTCCCTAGTGCTTTCCTTTTGAAAACATTTTTATATTTATATGTACAATATTCTGTTAGAAAGGGGGACTTAGCCTTTTGAAAAGCCTTATAATCTTATGATTATTTTATTTTTCTAACTTACCTGCTACTAAATGACAAAGTCTTTTCAATCTATCTATTCAATATATCTATAGGTATTCTAGATTTAAGAGACTATCTGTTAGTCTGGCTTGGTTTAGGGCTAACTTTTCCTAAAGAAGGGAGTGTAATCCTATAATCAAATTAAAAATAAATCAAAATGTCCTGTGTAATTACACAGGTACAGCCTGTATTGAATTGCTGCTCCTCCCAGTGGGAGTGGGTGACAGGGGAGGAATTGCAAGAATCTAGTATTTAAAGCTATACAATCAAATGCAACTGGGAAATAATACATACAGGGACGGGGGGCAGGGAGCTCCTCCCTGACCTGCTAGAAAGCTAGAGGGGTGTTGGAGGAGGGCATAAAAGGGAACATTGTGGAAGGGGCCTTACAGTGGGATCAATGTTCTGGGCTGGGGGGTAGGGGCAAAAAGGGGAGAAAATTTGTAACTCAAAATCTTGTAGAAATGAATGATATAACCAAGAAAAATAAATAAATAAAAAATAAAATGTAAAAAAATAAATAAATCAAAATAATCAAAAAGAGCTGATTTCTTTTCCAACCCTGCATATTCCTGTGCAAGACCTTGCCAACCCTCAAAACTCAAAACTAAGTGAAGTATTTCATTAATGAATCAGCTCATCATTCTGGACCCAAGAAAAGGACCAGCAGAAGCTAATTAAAAAGTCACTTTTCCATCTAAATACCCAAATGGCAATAATAATTCTTCCAAAAAAACTGACATTGTAAAATGTGCTATTTTAAATAACCATTCTTAGGAGATATATTTATAGATGGATACTATGCATAGTAATCCAAAAGACTTAGTACACTTTTAAACAATTAATGAATCCTAGAAATCTTCAATTAGAGCGGCAAGAAGAGACCACTAATCAAAACTAGCATTTTTTAATCAAGCACCGTGATTCAAATATCACTTTCATACTTTAAAACTTTGAAGCTATTTCAGCTTCCAGCTATTTGTAGTTTTAAACCATTAAAGTCTAAAACTGCTAAGACTTTTGGAACATCCGGAATGGATAGATGGATATAATACACACACTAAACACAAAACTGTACTTACGTGTGCATGTAAAGGCATCCATGTACCGTATAGCATACCTTTCTGTAGTCATATATACATGAATGATAGTCGTAATGCTGATATCTTACATATATTGATATTTGTGTGTATATGTGTATACATACAAGATATACACATATTATTTTAATATGTATATATATATGTGTGTATGCACACAAACATACAACTACATAGACATTCTTTCCACCAGCAAAAGAAATTAAATATATTGTCCTGAATCAATGACTTCATTAACATAGGGACCTCCCTATAATACAGCTCTTTACCTACTATATAACTTAGAACCTTAGAGAGTTGCCTAAAGCACTGAAAGGTTAAGTGACTTGCCCAGGGTCACAACAGCCAGTATGTGTTGAAAATGAGAAGTAAACTTGGGTCTTCCTAGCTCTAAGTTCCATCCTCTAACCACTGTGATTTTCAATGTGGGGAATTTTCAGGGCCATTTAACCTAACCAACTAGGAATGTTCTCAATATAAACCCTGGAAGATAAGGTCCCTCTTTCATTGTACATTTACATGCTGGAACTACTAGAACATTAATAGAGAGAGAGGTTTGTAAAGATTTTTTTTTGTTTATTTGCTATATAATCTGGTTGTTAGTCAACAAGTAAGCTTGGGGGGCAGAGCCAAGATGGCAGCATAGAAGCAGCAAAGCACCACAGCTCCCACACAAACACGCTAAAAAACTCATAAAATGGGACGCTAAACAGATTTTCAAGCTCCAAAACTCTCCACAAGACAGAAAGCACATCTGTTGCTACAGGCAGCGCAGCAGGCCAGCAGGCGGGGCTCTTCGCAGCAGTCTGGGACACGGCGGAAACCCAGCCAGCTCAGGCCCTGGGGCATCAGGCGGGGAACCGCATCTATAGGAGAGTAGATCGGCTGCACTGGAGGCAGAGTTACCACATTTATCATGCCAGAAGACAAAAAGGCTAAGAGAAAGGTCAGTGGATTTTGCTAAGTGGGGAGGAGAAGAGCAGGTCCGGCCAAACTGCTCCCAGGGCAAGGAAGCAGTGGGAGGCAGCTGTAGCAGCAGGAACGGAGCAGCAGCGGCTTCCACTGTGCTGCTTCAGAGCCCTCGGCCTGCAGATAGCAGGGGGGCTGACGCGACCCATCA
>JAQQSW010018421.1:0-11247 GCA_028646575.1 Pseudocheirus occidentalis | reverse complement strand
GGGAACAGATTGTGGGAGGGGTCTTACAGTGGGATCAATGTTCTGGGCTGGCGGGTAGGGACAAAAAGGGGAGAAAATTTTCATCTCAAAACCTTGTGGAAATGAATGATGTAACCAAGAAAATAAATTAAAATTAAGGAAAAAAAAATAAATGGCTTGGAAAGCAAACCAGGATCATTTATTTGATCCTTGAGGTAAAAGGGAGAAACAGAAGTTGAATGAGGGGAAAGAAGTGATAACATGGTGTTTTAGGAACATAAATTTGCATCCAATTTTAAAAGCATTAGCTATAAATACAGTGATTAAAGACCAGAAGATTTTAGTAGACTTTGAGTTCAATATGATTTACTAGAATGATATAACACACAAATAAATAAAAGAACAAATAAATAAATCTAGTCAAGGCAAGTTTTACAGAGAGAGCCTATCCTTTTCCCCTCAGTCCCTGTAAAAGAGTCAGAATACTCTGGCTATATTCTGTGCTGATTGATCAGATGGGAAGCACAATGTTCAGTTCTGGACTGAACTAAAATATAAAAAATTATATTTTAAAGAAACACATGATCAATGTAATGATTGTCCAGAAGAAAGCAACTGGGAATTCTGACAGTCCTTGAAATCATGCTTTATAAGTATTGGTTGAAAGTAGAGAAGTTGAAACTGGATAATAGATTAAGAGGAGACATGAAAGTTTTATTTCAAGTTTTTGAAAAGTCATCATGCAGGAGAGGGACCATTCTTGATGTTCTTGACCATGGAACATAGAACCAGGAATGATGAATAGAAGTTTTAGATAGGAAAATTTCAATTGAGGTAAAGAAAAATTACCTAAAAGACCTATAGGAAAGTACAAAGGATTAACTGAGGAAGTAGTTGTTTTCTCTCATAAGAAGACCTAAAAAAAAGGCTGGATTATCAGTCATTGGAGATACAGAAGGTATTCATATTCTAGTATGTATTGGAAAATATGGCCACCAAGCTCCTTTTTCTCTCATTAATTTTTTGAAAATTTAAATTATTTAAATGTTTACTTGCAGATTGTCCCTGTTAAAAGTAATGAAATAAACCCAAGAGGGTATGATAATTTCAATTCTGGCCATAAATTTAGAGTTCGAAGGAATGTTATAGGTTAAGTTCAACCTTATAATTTTACAGATGAAGAAACTAAGGCTCTGAGGATTTTTCCAGGCTCATTTAGCTAGTTATTATGAGATGCATGATTCAAATGAACATCTTGCTGACTCCAAACCAAGTAAGGAAACATTTACTAAGCACCTACTATGTTCAAGGCAAGGTGTTAATGATTAGTTCAGGAATTTATCTTTTATACAATATAATGAAAAAACTAGGTAATGTATTATAGTATATACCAAGTTTTTGCAGAAAGTCACTGAAAACAACCCTATACTATTACCTTCCCACTTCCTTATCAATACATGTTATCCTTCTACCCTCCTAAATGGAATTCATATTGAGAATCTTCCTAAAATATATATGGGCCATGAATGTGAGGCTCACTGAAGCTCAAAGATCATTTTCTCTCCTTTTTATGTTTTACCAAAGTTAAATATGAGAATGGCCTCCCACCCCCAAACCACTAACTCGGCACCACTCTCCATGCTATCTTCTATCAGTAATCATATGGAGAAGGGCAATTTCCTTGCTATGCCAAAGATGTTTATAAATTTATTCTATTTTGAATTTTATTGATGCTTTCCCTGTATGTGACTGGTTGTGTTAATGGATAAGCTTGTGCAAAGTTTAAGTGTTGCTGAGCTCGGTAGTCTACTTGTCAATCTAATCCTTTATTTATTTTTTTAAAAGAGATTAAAGCTATATCTACACAAGATGACTGGATAATTTCAGAATTGAAAGACCCAATTCAATTTAGTCAGTTTTTCTTATCTATATGAGAGTCTGCTAATGGAATCAGACCTTTAGTTGGACTGTGAAGAACACAAAATTAGACCTAAAATATCGTCACAGTGTAAACTACCTAATTGATTTGTGAGTTAACATAGTCCTACTGATTTTTATTGTGCCTCAGTATCTATTACAAGTTCTGAGTCATTAGTACAAGAGCCTCCTGAACTCTGAACTCTGACACAGGCATACCTGAGAGATTTAGAAAGAACTCAGGCACTGTCATAGACAAAGGAATAAATGAGTGATCATGTTTATGGTATCCTTGTCACCCAAATCTTTGCTATGATCCATACATACTTTAAGGAGTTTAAAAAAACCTTCTGTATGCAAGATTTCTTTAGGGACACACACTCTCTTTCAAAGAAAACACAGTAATGCACAAATATAGCTAAAGTTCCTGAAACCTCAATGTTATACCTATAAATCTGACATAGTATGCATTTTTCCTCTCTTCCAGTCATAGACAGCTGATGGAATGATAGAGTTCTGACCTGGGAATCAGGAAGGCATAGTTCAAATCTGACCTCAAAAACCTAAAAACTGTGTCATCCTGGACAAGTCACTTGTTCTCTGCTTGTCTTGCTTTTCCTCAACTCTAAATAGCAATGTGACTGTGAGGATCAAATGAGATAAAATTTGTGTAAAAAGCACTTATCATGGGTGAAATGAAGATGACAGATTAGAGGCAGCAAACCAGGGTATTCCTTTCCAAATAACTTGGGGAAAAAATAAAAATATGGAGTGAAAGAGGCAGCTAAATGGGAGAGTAAGACATTATTCTGGCCTAAGAAAAGTGAGAAAGTAAGCAGGAGAGGTCTGTAGTATCAGGATGGAGAAGAAGGCCTGGTCACAGTACCAAGGAACATTAACACTTGTAGCTACAGGGTAGTAGGAGCCCTTCCTGGGTAAAGACCAGAGTTCACAAGCAAGAGACTAGTGATTAAAACTCTCCTGCGATCATACCACCTTGGAAGCACAGAAAACTTGCAGAACCCAAAAAATAGCTCTGCAAATGACAACACAAAAACTCCTGAAGCTTAGGACTGCTTTCTCACCTTCAGATGAGCAGAGTGCAACTTTAACATAAAATTTAAAGTTAAGAAATAAACTGGAAATATGAGTAATATACAAAAACAAAGAAACAAAAAACTTGACCATAAAAACTGCTACAGTGACAGGGAAGATCAAGACAGAAACTTGTAAGAGAGCAGCATGAAAACAGCTACAAGCAAGTCACAAAGAAAAATGCTAATTGGACACAACCCCAAAAGTAATTTCTAGAAGTTAAAAAAGAGAGCTAAGAGTGATAGATGGAGCAAAAAGGAAAATAAAAGAGGGTGATGGAAGAAAATTATGAAAAGAAAATTTACAGTTTGGCTACAAGATGCTAAAAACATTCTGAAAAACTCCTTAAAAACAGAAAAGGCCAATCAGAAAAGAAAGTAAAATAATTTACTGAAGAAAAGAAGTCCTTAAAAGCAAAATTTGTCAAATGCAAAAAATACAAAAGCTCACTGAAGGAAATAATTGCTTAAAAATTAAAATTGGGCAAGTGGAAGCTAAATGACTCCATGGGACAAGAAGAAATAACAAAATAAAAGGAATAAGCAAAGAAAAATGTTAAATATTTCATCAGAAAAATAACTGACCTGAAAAAATAGATTTAGGAGAGATAATTTAAGAATTTGGGGGCTTCCAGAAAGCCATGACAAAAAAAGAGCCTAGACATCATAATTCAAGAAATTACCTAAGAAAACTGTCTTGATATCATAAATGCAGAGAAACTGAAATAGAAAGAATTCAAGAATCACCTCCTTAAAGAGACTGTAATCTGTCATCTCTTCCACTCAGCTTGTACTTGCCTCTGCCCTGCCTCCACATGTATGGCACTACCTCCTTTCTCTCTTAAGAGTTAAAATTTGCCACTTCAAAGTTCACCATGGATGATGATATTGCTGTTCTTGTTGTTGACAATGCCTCTAGAATGTGCAAAGGTAGTTTTGCAGAATACGATGCCCCTTACATTCTCTTTCCTTCCCGAAGACATGAGGGTGTGATGGTGAGTTTGGGCCAGAAAGACAGCTACTTGGGGGATGAAGCCCAGAGCAAGAAAGGTATTTTGACCAAGCAGTTCCCCATTGAACATGCTATTATTGCCAGCTGGGATAACATGGAAAAGATCTGGCATCATATTTTCTACAATGAGGTCTATGCCCTAAACACCAAAGGCAGCAGAGAAAAGATGACTCAGATTGTTTGAGACTTTCAACACCCCATCCATAAATTTTGCCATCCAGATTGTGCTGTCCTTGTATGCCTGTCACACCACTGGAATTGTGACAGACACTGGTGATGGTATGACAAACACTGTGTCCAAGTATGGTTATACCCTTCCCTATGCCATCCTCCATCTGCATATGTCTGCCTTGATCAGATGAACTACCTCATGAAGATCCTGACAAAGAGTGGGAACAGTACCACTGCCACATCTGAGAGGGAAATCATGCAGGACACCAAGGAAAAAATGTGTTATGTCACCCTAGACTTAAAGCAGGAGAGAGCCACTGCTACATCTTGCTCCTATCCAGAAAAGAGTTATGAGTTCCCTGATGGTCAGGTTATCATTATTGGCTATGAGACATTCTGGTGTCCAGAAACTCTCTTCCAACGATGTTTTTTTTAGATATGGAATCATATAGAATCCATGAAACCACTTTCAACTTAGTCATGAAATGTGATGGTGACTCCTGTAATTGTCTGTATGCTAATACTGTACTGTCTGGTGGCACCACCATGTACCAAAGCATTGCTGATAGGATACAAAAGGAGTTTACAGTCCTAGACCCCAGCACAATACAAATTAAGATCATTGCCTTACCTGAGTACAAGTATTCTGTCTGGATTGGAGTCTCATCCTGGAATCTCTTTCCACCTTTCAGTAGAAGGGGATCAGTAATAGGATGAATCGGGGCCCTCCTTTGTTCACTACAAATGCTCCTAAATTAACTTTGTGATTTTTGTTTTTGTTTTTTCAAAAGGTGTGACATGATAACTTCCCCCCCCACTTTACCCCCCAAAAAAGACAAAATTGGCATGGATTTATTTTCTTTTTAAATTTAATTTATTTTTTGTTCTTCACTCAGGATTTAAAAACTGGAACAGTGAAGATGATGAGCAGTCTAAGTGTGTTAGAGGCAAATATCCCCAAAATTCTGCAATGTGTCTTCAGGACTCTGATTGCACATTTACTTTGTTTGTTTGTTTCTAACAGTCATTCTAAATATTATATGATGTATTTTTACAGAGTTAATTGCCTCTGTGAAGGCTGCCCTGTTCTGCTAGAGCAAAGGAGCTACATAACAAAAATCCAGATGAGGAGATAGGAAGGGGAGAAGGTACTAACATTTCTTCAAATGTAAATTATGTAATCCTTTAAAAAAATCTTTTTTAATCTTCTCCCTTAATACTTGTTCCTTAAAAAATAAAAGTCAGAAACATAATGAATGTCCCCACCCCCCGCCTAAATTCCCTTCCTGCCCTCAACGTAGAAGTGAATGAAGATTTTACAGTCTCCTTACAAGTTTTATGAGCTTGGTGCCAGTACTTTGGGGAGGGAATGAGCTTTATCTGTACACTGACTTAAGGGAATTTCAAACAAACATGCATATGAGAGAGAGACAGAGACAGAGAGAGAGAGAGAGAGTCAGAGAGACAGAGAGAGAGAGAGAGAGAGAGAGAGAGTCAGAGAGACAGAGAGAGCGACAGAGACAGAGAGAGACAGAGACAGACAGAGAGACAGAGACAGACAGAGACAGAGACAGAGACAGAGAGACAGAGTAAAATGAAAACTCTAGGAACATTAGTACCAATTTCCAGAGCTCCTAAGACGAAAAGAAAAGATTGAAAACAGTCAGAAAGAAGCAATTGAAATAACATGGAACCACAATCATGATCACACAAGATTTAGTGGCTTCCAAGTTAAGAGTGGAGGATTTGGAATAAGATATTCCATCAGGAAAAAGAGCTTGAATTACAACCAAGAACAGTGTATCCAGTAAAACTGAGTATAATTCTTCAGGGGGAAAACAGCTATTAAAGGAAATATAGAACTTTCAAACATTACTGATTGAAAAAAGGAAGGATCAGATAAGAATTAAAAAAATATATGTCATTCAAGCACAAGTCTCAAGAGAAGGATAGAAAGGTAAACATGAAAGAGAAAGCATAAGGAACTCAATAAGTTATATTGTTTATATTCCTATATGGAAAAATGAAACATGTAACTCCTAAGAACTTCAGGAGGAGGAGGAAGAAGAGGAAGAGGAAGAGGGAAGAAGAAGAAGGAGAAGAAGAAGAAGAAGAAGAAGAAGAAGAAGAAGAAGAAATGGAAAAAATAGTATAGAGGAAAACACACAGTGAGTAATCATAACTGTGACTGAATGCATGAGTTCACCCATAAAATGGAAGCTGACAACAGAAAGAATTAGAAATCACAATCCAATACTATGCTGGGTACAAGACACACACTTTAAGTAGAGAGATATATACATAGTTAAAGGGCTGAATCTAACACGCTTCAACTGAAATTAGAAAAAAAAAGTTAGGGTAGCATTTATGATCTCAGACAAAGCAAACACAAAAAATTTAATTAAAAAGGATAATCTGGGAAACTGTATTTTGCTAAAAGTTACAAAAGACAATGAAATAAAAAAATACTGTGAATTACTCTAATAATAGACTCATTACTTATGTAAAGAGAGAACTGATTCAAATTTATAAACAGATAAGAACTATTCCCCAATTGATAAATGATCAAAGGATGTGAACAAGCAGGTTTCAAAAGAAGAAATCAAGGTTATTTATACTCATATAAAATGAATCAAATCACTCTTGATTAGGGAAAAGCAAATTAAAATAATTTTGATGTACAACCTTTCATCTAATAGAACTGACAAATGCTAAATGGCGTTTGGAAAAATAGGTACATTACTGAACTGCTGGGGGTGTAATGAACTCATCCAGTCATTCTCAATATCAATTTAGAATTATATTCATAGGAGTGTAAAACTGTGCATACCCTTTGACCCAGTAATGCCCCTACTGGGTTTGTATCCCAAAGAGATCAAAGAAAAAGGAAAAGGATCCATACGTACAAAAATACTTACAGCAGTTATATTTTTGTTGGCAAAGAATTAGAAAGGAGGTCAATTGTGAAATGACTGCAAAAGTTGTGGCATGTGATTGTGATAGAGTACTGTTGTTCAATAAAAATGGAAAGAAGGTGGTTAAAAAAAAACTTGGCAAGATTTATGTGAATTGTTACAAAATGGAGAAGAACCAGGAGATCATTGTGCTCATACTAGCAATACTGTAATGATGATCGACTATGAAAGATATGGCTGCTTTGAACAATACAACGTGTGAGAGAAAAAATTTGAAATTCAAAATTTAAAAAGAAAAGATTAAGATAAATCACACACACATACACACATTTACTTAACAAAGTGCCTTCTACTACATAGCAGTTGCCATATTTTTCACCCTTCTCTTTCAACCCTTTTTAAACCTTTAAAAGAACATTGCCATAACCAAAGTGTAAAAAAAGAAAATAACGTCTAATAGGTATCATCTTAGAAATTCTGATTGTCCATGTTGTTTTCATTAGTTTTTCCACTTAACTGAAACATTTTTCCCTTTTCTTTTCTATTTTCTATTTTCTAATTATGATTATGGATAGCTGCTGTCTTAACATTCTTACCTTTTTTGATTTTAGTAATGGTAGCATCAATATCTCAGTTTCCCAACTCAAATATTTTCCTTTATAAGGTGACATACAAATCTACAAATACATATTTTGTAAGTTTAGCAGAAGTTGAAATATTACAATATATGTACATACATACACATTAATTCAATATTTATTTGCTACAGATTTGATATTTATCAGGAAAATAGTTTCTTCTAGTAGGATGTGAGCTGATTGAGATTAGGTAAAGTTTCTTTTAAAATTTTCTTCATGTGACCAGTGCCTATCACAGTTTGGTACGTAATAAGCACTTAATGATTGTTCATTGGATGGAACTGATTTAGAAATATTTGTGAAATTATATATAGTTCTCCCATGTTCTAGGTATAAGAAAAAATTATGATAATAACCCAATGTTCTATTGCTCAAATTAAAAAATGCATTATACATTTTCAATAATTTTTTAAAGGACGCTTATAATTTCACAACACAATTTCATGACACTTGCAAATTCTGCTAAGAGATCTTGGTTTAAGAGCCACTAAAACTAACACTCTAAAACTCTCAGAAAAAGTCTTCCTTAAACTTTCAAGATGTTTTTCAAAAGTTTCAATAGGTTTTTTTATAGCTAAAAAATGGTGAAGACATTTATCTACCATACATATACATATAAGAAAATTATCTTTTAGCCATTAGAGATTTTTGACAGCTAAACTGCATACTCCTAAAAACAAAGAACTCTCCAGAAGTACTTTACATACCAAACTACCATACTATAAACTGTCTAGATAAATGTCTGGCCTTCTGTTATCCATGGGGCTTTCCTGTCTATCTCTACTTCACTAGTAGTAAACCATAGCTCAGAAAATGCTGGTTCTGCATACAAAAGCCCTTGGGAAAAGCCCAGTCCTGTTAATTTACTGGTGGCAGGGAGAGAATAGTTGTCAGAGTGCCTGGAAGCAGACCAGCAGACTGTTGACTTAATTATACCAGACAACAGAGCCAACATTTTAAAGCTGTGAAAGATGGCAATTTTTCACACTCCCTTTTCTCCTACTCCTCCCCCCACCTGAATCTGCTGAAATAAATCATTGAAACCATTAAGTGCTATAGTGAATATTGGCAAGGGTTAGGTCTTTTTTTAGCCCTTGTCATTAACTAGTTTTATATCTAGTTGGCATACTATAAACAACTAATCTCAAATCACTCCAAAGTCAGTTAAAATACTACATAGTTCAGAAGCCACATACTAAGCAGTAAGTGGGAATAAAACACATATCACACAATGACTTAAGGAAAGTAAACCTACAGATATATTCCTATAGCCAAACTTTCTAAAAGTAGTTGCTTATAGGAAGGAAAAAAAATAGAATCATGTTAAGTTTTACACTGATTCAGTTTTTTTTCTGGAAATCAAAGGGAAAAGTTTGTCTGATTTTATATTTTAGTTTAAAACAGAATAAAATATCTATGATTGAAATTGTTATTATAGTGACATGGGTGTGGGAGCCAGAAAAGCAATAAAAAGTCAATAAAATAAAAAGTTCACATTTCATAGCATAAACAAAGTTTAATTTCATTCTCTGTGTGCATGTATATGCATATATATTCATGCATACACATATGTATATATACAAATTGCTTACTGCAGCAAAATTATTTCTTAATTACTAATAAATGTGATATTATATGACTGTAATTCATGAAAATCAAACAGATTGATGGGATTAACCCTACAAACAGCTCAAAAGGAAATGCAAAGACAGATGGTAGGTGCTAGAATGTTTCAGTGACTTAGGTGAAAGAAAGGAATCACGAAGAAATGTTTGACCGACAAAGAGAATAGGTTCAGTACAGAGACAGAATGAAAAACACTCTGGAGGAGATGGACAGTGTAAATGATATGATTCTTAGAAACAAGGGAAAAACCAACAACATGAAAGAGGAAAAATCATGATGAAAAATGGATCAAAATTCTACCAGATAATAAAAGTTTGATCTGAATCAGTAGAGGCCACAGTGATTTATTGTTGATGAAATTGGAAATATCAGAATATGCATAATCCAATATCCTTTGTGTAAGGAGAAATAATATTAATATCAAAAATAAATATAATATCAACAGTAATAGCTTGCATTTTATATCACCTACTAGGTGTCATGAAATGTACTAAGTTTTTTATATCATTTCATGTGTTTTTTGCAATGACTTTAGGAGTCTACTATTATAGTCCCTATTTTATAATTGAGGAAACTGAAATAGGCAGAGGTTAAGTGACTTGTTCAAGGTCACATAGCTATTAAATTATTAAGGTTAAATTCAAGTCCAGCTCTTCCTGTCTTAAATATTCCTAATACAAAGAAAAGAAAACAAATCTTTAAGGAATCGAAATTTTAGTATAATAGGTACAAGTTTTTTGTAGGTCAAGGTTATTGCCAATTTTCTGTAAAAATATTTGAAATTTATTCTAGACTTCTAAAGAACTGGATTTCTTCCCTATTTACTAATTTACTTTTGACTCAAATCCTATTTTCTTTACACATTTTTTTGGATTTGCTTTTGGAAAATGATGAAGTGTTTCCTGAGTCCAGATTTCTCTGTAATGCTGCATTCTCTCTCTATATTTTTTCAGCATAAATATTTTTCCAATGATATTTGTATTACTTTAAGTTATAGAGAACCCATATGTTTGAAGAATTAAAGTTGTGTTGCCACCAAAAGGAAGAAAGTAGGCCTTAGTAAGAGGAAACTTATTATGAGTGTGAGTAGAGCAGTAAAATTATAGTAATAATAACTAGCATTTATATGGTTTGGACCATATGTCAGGTACTGACTGAAATGTTTTAAAAATATTATCCCATTTGATCCTACCAGGAGGTAGGTTCTATTATTATCCCCATTTTACAGTTGAAGAAAGTGAGGTTAAATGACTTGCCCAAGAACAGGTAGCTAAGTGTTTGATGCTGGAAATGAACTCTGTGGTCTTCCAGATTCTAGGCCAATACCCTAGAAAAAATGTTTCTAAGATTTGAAATCAGATGGGATAGGCTGCATTGTAATTTATCCATTGATAAGATCCAGAAAAGAATGCTCCTAGAAAGAATAAGGCTTCTCTTTCTAAAAGTTTTATAGAAGGACATGAAATGTAACTCAAATTGAAGAGACATAGGTGAGTAGCAATTAATATTGTTGGAGAGAATGCTCATATTGTTGAGATTACAAATACACCAAAATATCAGTGCATTGAATCCATTACTTTGCCATTTTTACATCTTTTATTATTATTTCTGACAGAATATGAAGAGCTGTTAATCATAAAGTATAAATTAGAGAGAAAACAGCTAGTATAATTCAAAGAGGTAGAAGAGGAAGAATCACAAGTCAAAGATAGGGAGATAAAAACCAAATAAATAATAGGAGAAAGGGCAGAGATTTCTTAAATATAGAATTTCCTAATTACTGAAGATTTTGGACTCAGTACATCATCATTTTATAGCACTGTTCTAATATACAAAAAATAAAATTATGGATAAATTCAAAGTGTGTTGTGTGGATGGTGGTGGTGGTAAATCAA
>JAQQSW010018420.1:0-11248 GCA_028646575.1 Pseudocheirus occidentalis | reverse complement strand
TTTGCTGGTTGTGGCAGATCCTGCCACTTCCGGCTGCTTCCTTGCCCTGGGGGCAGATTGGCCAGACTGCTTTTCCTCCCCCAAATTTAGCTTGAAAGCTTGAATTCCACTCACCTTTCTCTAAGCCTTATTTTTCCTGGCTTGATAGATGTGGAGATTGCTCCAGGTGCTGTAGATCTGCTCTCTGGTAGACTCTAGGTGTGGCTCGGCTCCTCCTGACTACCTTGGGGCCTGGCCGCGGTTTCGGTTTTGGGCTGCGCTGCCCTCGGTTCCCAGCCTGCCGCGGTGAGCCCCTCCTGCTGAGCTGCCTTCAGCAAGAGATGTGTTTTCTGTATTTTTGTGAGTTTGGGATAAAATTTGTTTAGAGTCATATTTTATGGGTATTTAGAGTGGCTGTGTGGGAACTGCAAAACTTTGCTGCTTCTATGCCACCATCTTGGTTCTGCCCTTCCAAGTGGTATGCATATCTCAAAGCACTATATACATATTAGCTTTTATTAAGTGCTTATAAAATGAAGTCCTTAGAGTGTTTTCCATTGCAGTGAGAAAGATAATAAAATTTTATAATCAGTTGATTGAACCAATTATCCCCTGAATATGGTATAACAGAAAAAGAATTAAATCTGCAAGGAACTTTAGAGGCCATCCAGTCCAAAAACCTTATTTTATACATGAGCATTTGAGGCCCAGACAGTACTAGTGACCTCTCCAAGGTCTCATAGATAGTACATAGAAAAGCTGGAATATAAGCTTAAGTCCTCTGATTTCTTCTAACTCCAAATGAAATACATGTATTACCGTCTTACACTGCCTAACCCACATAAGAATGCTGAAAATGAACCCCAAAAAGCTTTGTGTTAATGTGGTTACTGATTTGATTAAGATGTCTTAAAATGAAAATGGTTATTTACAATTTACATTTTTAATAATGATGGCAAACTTAACCAGAATTCCACTTGTCTGAAAATATATTACCACCTGAACTGGAAAGCTATAATAAATATAATCAAAAGAAACGATAGAGAAGAATTATCTGTTCAGGCTTGGTTCAATAAACTGTAATATCCTTTGGAATCCTCAACAGCACCTACTACCTAAATCAATGGTATTCACATTTTCTTTTCTCTTACTGCTATCAATGGGCTTAGGGGACTGCAGGGGGGGCAAGGGAATAGAAGAAAAGGTGGTATTTTGTATACTTCATGGTAAATTCTTTAAGGGTAGGTGGTTTTTCTTGGCTTTATCTTCAGGTAAGTCATTCTCAAAAGCACACTTTCAAAGTGTACTTTTCTCTTGTGGGGAAATAAAACTTTTACATAATTTCGTCCTCTCACATCAATCACACTATCAGAATGCCCTATGGATGTTTAGTGTGAGAGATGGACGGGCATCATGCACCATATGGAGCAAGCAACTGCAAATGTTTGTGATAATTGATTAGGAACCTTCAGTTTAGTTGATAGAGTAAGAACAGTGATTCCCTGCAGGCTCACACGAGTATAGGCATTTGTTTGCTGAAAGGGAAGGGGGGAAAAAAGGACCATTTAGTAAATAGGGAAACTTACACATTCATTCCTCTTTTTAAAAAGGGGGTAGGAGGGCCAGGAAAGCTCATATGCAGTCGACAAAGTAGACATCAAAAGTTCCTTTTGAAAGAGCTTAAGAAAAAAATTTTTTTGTTGTTTTCTCTGTTTTAAATAGAAGCGCAATCTCCCAGATTGTACATTATATGAAATTTTCATCCACTCAGATAGCACTCATTTCACATCTCATCTGTTCTGTGAATGAGATGGGAAAATAGTTCTCACTTTTTTTTTTACTGCATAAAGAACCCTTGGTGAATTGCACATTTATAGTATATGATTATCCATCCTGTCTTTTTCAAAAGATTGACTCTTGGCAGTCCTCCTGTCCTTTTCCCATTGCAGCCTCATGGATGCAATGCTCTGCATTTACACCAGACCCTACGCATTTCCATCAATCTTCTTCTTATATTCAGGTTTCAAGTCCAAATGCCCAGAGCTGAAAAGGGAAGAGGGAACCTTTTATTCTTGATAACTGCTATTCAAAAATTAAGACAACAAGAACTCCTTAAAGTATCTTTTATTTGTAACTACTATGTTTAAAAAAGACTGCTTCCCCACAGATAGCAGTTAGGATCTCATTATAAAATACTCCCGTAAAAACTATTTAATTTTCCACTACAGGGAGGGAGGATTTGATCTCTTATTAAACATTTTATGGAAAAGTCTAAAAGTGCTTTCAATTATTTATCTGAATTGAAATCTAGGCCTTGGAAACTGCTGGCATTACACACACACACATAATATTATCAGCCCACTGAGTGCCATTAGGTCATAAAATGCTGCTGTAGCAACATCTCTGTTACAGCTGCTGGGGCTCATGCAACTTTTACTACAGTTATAAAGCCATTTATTACATTTTCTTTATGATGCTAATGCATTGCAGTCTGTTATTTTATTGTTCCCACTGTGATAAAGACTGAAATGTATGATATTGTGCAAAAAAAATATATATAGGCCTAATAACGTACCCTGCTGCATTAAAAATCTCTTAGATAAGCTTAAGAGGCTCATAAAAATATTAACAGGGGATAGCAAAAGGGAAATATTTTGTGGGACATTTTCTTTCATTTGTTTTATGGTTCCCTAGAGAAAGTTTTTTTTTTTAATTGTGCTTTGTCAAAATATACGAAAGTTGATATGAATATCTGACTGCTTCCCCAACCCCCAATTATAGTATCATCACAGTGGCACGGGATAATTTGCAATTCACTAAGAGGAAAAATGGCTAAATAATATCCCAATAATCATAGGAAGAGAACTAAAGTCATTAAAAAATAATAACGTCCTTACACCCAAACGTCCCCATAATTGATAATTACAGCTTGCTCAAATTGTCCAAATTTAACTCTCCCATTGTATGAAATATAATGCAGCTTGCTATTGAGGGGGGAAATCAATTAACTTAATTAACTACTACATGGCTACTATACCTGGTGTAGTTCATTTAGCTACCGGCTATAGATTTTTTTTATGGTGAGGAGAAATTCTTCTTGGTACTCAGTCAAATCTGAATACTTTTTAATACATATATATTTTTTATTTTTGGCAGAGAACTGTGGATTGAGAACTTTCTTTAAAACAGCACCAGTAATTCCCTCCCCCCCCCAAAAAAAAGATTTTCCAAGACAGAGGGGGAAATCCAAGGAAAACAATGTATTTCATAAGAGCTCTTTGAATCCTCTGATACAAATGACAGATTTTTAACTTTTGATTTGCCCTCAGGGAGCCATCAGAAACAAAATAAGCACAGCTTTTGTGGAGAAACACAAGATTGTGTTCTCCAAATTGTAAAGGAAATGGGTTAATTTTCTACAAATTTCCATGCTTTTCATAATCTCTTCCATTTAAATATGTGAATGTTTTCCCATCAGCCACTCCTCTTATAACCTGTGTCACAACAATGAGCAACTGGAATGTTAATGTTTACACAGAGTCCTGTCTTATTCTATGGAAATTCCTGTGGACACAGGACACAGGAAAATGGAAGGCATTTGCCTTATCCCATCATTTGCAATGGGGGAAACTGAGACTGAGTAGGTTTTGGAAGAAATTATTTGCCTCAATGTGATAGATATACTGCTTTAACATGCCTTGACTCTGAAAACTGGAGTAGACTAAAGATCAGTCCCTAGGAATATGGACTTCACAGAGTTTAAGAAGTGGAGGCATTAAGAATTCAGTCACCTTTCCTTGTGTGTATGAGAGCCGCATAGTGTGAATTGCCCTTGTGGCTAAGATTACAATGCCAAGAGAAAAACAGTAAATAAAAAATTTGGACCTATTTATGTTTATACACAGTGACTTGAACTGTGTCTCAAAAACTACTGTTTTTTGGAGTTAAAAATGAACAAATACAAAAGACACCCCAAATGATATGAAAATCAAATTATCAGTGGATTAACCTGCTTGCCACAATTTCCCATTTTTATACCTCATTTGTATTTGCTTACTCATACACTTTCACATGTGTTTAGAACCTTCCTTCAGTATAATCCTCTGCATACAGAAAAGTCAAAAAGAATTTAATAAAGCCAGATATGCCCTCAATTGTTTTAATATATTGCTAATTTGGCCATCGCAGCCATTTGAAAAGCTTCTAATAAAAAATTCACTATGAAAAGTAAAGAATCTTAAAAAATATGGAGATTCTATAGAAACCATATGATTATTCATAAAAGGTTTCACAATACATCTTGTTAATTAACATTACTTCTAAAAATATTTGTAGTTGGAGTAGTGTTGTCTGAGCTCCTACAAAATATAATGTCTACATAGTGTATAAATTGTATTACTTATAACTGAGGTCTATAAAGAGGTAGCAATAAAGGCCTGAAGTTAAATTAAGAACCTTCATACAGAATTGAAAATGTTTAGTATAAACCTAGCACGTTGTATATGCACAATAATTTAATCTACAATTGCTTTTATTAGGATATATTTCATATAGATAGGGCAGTACAAAGGCATGATAGACAACTTGCCTTGAAATTAGAAAGTCCTGAGTTCAAGTCCAGCTGCGCATACATCCAAGTCCTGTCATTTAGGAACTGTGTGACCTTGAACAAAACCCTTAACCTTTTTGTGTTTTAGTTTCTTCATGAGGTCCTGATATCTAAGAACCTTCTCAACTCTGAATCAAAGATCTATGTGTTTAACTTGTCAGAACCCTTTGGATATGTCCTTTGGACTTTAAATTGCAAATTAGCTGCTAATTTGTGTTGGTGAAAGAATCTTCCCTAACCCAAAGGAAATAAAAGGAAGATAACATAGTAGAGAACCTATCTCATATCAGAGAAATGCCGTAACATTTTTCAAATTTGTAGGGAGGTTGATTAAGTGAAATGAATTATTTGTGCCAGATTTTGAACATATGTAGAATACTTGTTCTACCTGGTTTATACGTGCATATTCACACACACACACACACACACACACACACACACACACACATACACACACACACACCATCTCTTTTCACAGACCATGAGAGTGTCCAGGTATTTTAAAGGGAGTCCAAGTTTCTCAAAAAAACAACAAAAAAAAAACCATGCATTTAATTCTCATTCACTTTCATTTTGGGGTCTTTAGGGGATGAAGAAGCTATTTTTTAATGGCACAATCTAGGAAAAAGTAATCAATCAAGGTTGTTTATAAAAAGAGTGGCCAAACAGTAAAAATTCCAAGGTAGTATCACTTTGTTTTGTTTTGTTTTGTTTTCAATATAATAAAAGCTTAGGTAGAAGGATTTATGGGCACATAGGTAGCACAATGGATAGAGTGCTGGGCTTGGAGTGAGGAGAATTCATTTCTCTGAGTTCAAACCCGGACTCCAACATAGTAGCTGTGTGATCCTGGGCAAATCACTTAATTCTGTTTATCTCAGTTTCCTCACCTATAAAATTATCTGGAGAAGGAAATGGCAAACTACTTCAGTATCTTTGCCCAGAAAGTTCCAAATGAGGCCACGAAAAATCAGACATGACTAAAAAAATGAATGAACAAGAAGAGGGATTTGTACTGAAAAGATCACTTGAAAACACCTTTTTTTCTGAGTTAATCTGAGATAAAATCAAACACACACAGACACCCACACATGAATTTTTTCTTCAGAAATAATCCTTCATTTAGACTTCTTCTCTGCATTTTCTTTCAGAAATGTTTTTTAATCAATAAACATTGATTGTACCCTGTACAATTTTATGAAGTGAGATCCAGGGGAAATAGAAGGTTTAAAAAGTTATAATTCTGCATTAAATATCAGTTAATGAAATTTAAAATAGCTTCTGATGAGTATAATTTACAATGGCTTTTGCCTTACCCTTCATGTACCTTCATAAGTCATTTCCTTCCCAATCCAGCACATACCAATATTAAGGCTTAGTAATATGTGGCCAAAAAGAATATATTTCCTGAACCTCAAAATTTTCCTCACATCTGAATGCACAAGTCTACTCTATAAGCATTTGTTTGGTCAAGTAAATCTATAATAGGAAGCCCTAGAAGGGCATGAGTGTTACTATATCATTTCTTTTATGAGTATAATGTATTTTTTCCCTGCTTATACCAAGTAATAGAGCTATTCCTTTCAGAAATGGAAGGTCTCTTTCACTGCCTTTTACATGACTTGACTTCAAAACAAATTCCTTCCTGAATTACTAAACCTTTGAGGGATTTAAGGTTCACATATTAGTAGTCTGTTTATACATGGTTTTGCAAATGTCACCCTAGTGGTGAGCTAGAAACATTGCTCATTCTTTGGGTCATAGCACATCAAAATATTTCAGACTTAGAGTTATTGAGGGAAAACTGACATAAGAAGCCATGCCATTTGCTAGGGATCTGAGAACCCATTCCTAGAACTCATGGGGAAATACCTGAAGGACTAGAATGAGAGTAACACATTCAGGGAAGTGCCAGAGTCAGCTCCTGCTCCCCAGAGCTGATTGTTAACATTTCAGTGAGACAATTTATGCCTCAGAAATTCATAAATGCCATAAATTAAGTCTTGTTTTTTTTATTTTACTGATTTTCTAGATTTAAGAAAATGATAGAAAAATTAATAATTTAAATTAAACTTAAAAGCCAATAAATAGAAGTATGTATAGACAGTATACACACACACACACACACACACACACACACACACACACACTTGTTTCTTATGACAGCCATCCCAACATTGGGGGGAGGGAAGAAAAAAAGGAAAAAAGAAAATTACATGATAACTTTATTACATATTTAAATGGAATAGCAAGTTATACATAACAGATTTGCAGTTTCATGTGCAATCTTCTTTTATTATCCTAATTTTATGGAAATGTTGGTCTAATTCCATAAATTAAAAACAACATAAATAAATAATTAAAAAATATCATGTATCCATTTTTTTTCTCAGCGAATTGGTTCTTATATATTTACCAGCATAGCCTTCCATGTACCCCTCCACCCCCATTAATTGATTGGTGTAAAATGAAGTCTAAGGTTTTCTAAATATCACTAGAAGTTCTTTTAATGTGTACCTTAACTGCAGGGGCTTTCTGAGAAATGGGTGGATGTTTTCTATGAAATACCAAAGGCACTTGACATGTGTTGAATTTTTCTAATTTGCAAGGTGATTTACATATTAATGAAAATAGTATTCATGTGTGGGTGTGTGTAGTGTTTTTCTATATGCTGTTTCATTTGTTATTCATGCTATTCAGACTTTATCTTGTCTGATTCTTACAAAAGCTCAGTGGAGTAGATTTATTCTTATACCCTTTTTAGAGATGGAGAAACAGATGGTTAGAAATATTAAGTTATTTGCATGACATTACACAAATAATATTTATCTAAGAAGGCAAGATTTGAACACAGAATTTCTTGACAAGTCTAGAATTATATCTACTTAACTGTGATGCCTACCTCCACTGCAGAAGGGTTAAGAGTTTTTCCTGCTATCCCAGGAGACCTTGGCAAATAAAGCAATGCTATAATTTGCCTTCACTCCATGGGTGGTATTGGTAAAAACCTAATCTCTCTCATTATTTAAAGAATCCTTATCTGCCTATAACTGCACTAAAATGATAAGTTGCATTTTGATGAGTTACATCATGTGCTGTGGTCCTCCATATGTTTCATAATAGGCATAAAAGAAAGCCCTATTCTTTTTAGACAGACTAAGCTCTGTGTTATGATTCATCGCTATACATAACTCCTGGTTATTGTCTTGTCTGTAGTATTTGGAAAATTATTACATGTAAATTTGATATAAGGTGATATGGAGTTCTAGACTGTGCAGTTAACAAAACTAATCACACTCAACTATATACTTAACAAATACAGGATATTTTTGGTATCATAACTAGAAAAGAATTACTAAGGATTAAATCCCCTGTATGAAACTAATTTCAGGAGCAGATGGCTCTAAACAACTTTGATGGCCCTTCAGTTTCTTTATTGCATATAAAATTCTTGCTAGGTTTGGTGAAACAAAAGTAGGGCCCAGCTGTCTTGTTTGTATATATTTTGACTAAGTACACATAATCAGTCTTTAAGTGATGTGACAGTTAAAAATAAAAATTTTATTTTCATACCACTTGTAATCCAGATTCATTACTGAGCATATGCACTTGAATGATGAGGCACCAGGTAGTGGCACTCAAGAGATAATTCATAGCAGAAAAATAAATGAAACTCACCACTGATTTTTATAATAAGGAAGAAAAGAAGGAGGAAGGCAGTTAGGTGTCTCAGTGGATAGAGCATTGGGCCTGGAATCAGGAAGACCTGAATTCAAATCTGGCCTCAGACTCTTCCTAACTGGGTAACCCTGGGTAAGTCATGTAATCTCTGTTTACTTTAATCCGATGGAGAAGGAAATAGCAAACCACTCAAATATCTTTGCAAAGAAAATCACACAGACAGGACAGTCCGTGGAATCATTCAGAGTTAGACATGACTCAGTAATTCAACAACAACTCAAGAAGGAATAAGAGGGTGAAGAATGACAAGAAGGAGAAAAAGGAAGATGACAAGTAGCAGAATAAGAGGAAAAAGGAGGAAGAAGAAGGGGAAGAATAAGAAAAATAGTAACAATGAGGGCAAGAAGGAAATGGAGAAGGAGAAGAAAAGGAGAAGTCTAAAGGACATTGGTATGATCAAAATTACAATTAACTAATGAAAGGGAAAGGAAAGTATTATCTATTTCATGGAAACTAGATCAAAACAGGGCTGGTCAGGCAATTTTCTGGACAAAGGTTTATGAAAGGATCATAAAGGACCATGACTCATAATGTCTTTTTCCTGTTAAGCATAAGAAGTTCTAGTATAGCTTAGTAATTTTCTCACATGCAGCAGTGTGTTCATATTTTTCTTATTGGATTTCTTGCTCACTAATTTGTAATTGTTCTTGCTGCATATTGCCAATTATATATAGGAATGTTTATTGATTACGTGTTAATTACATCTACCTTTGTATAATTATATGAAAGAGCAAATACATATAAGGAATTTATAAGTTCTGAAAGATAAAGTTACATTCTCATCATAGAGTAGAAGTTCTCTAAGCAGAAAATGGTAAGTCTTCAGAAGCTGAAAAGGCACCAAGCATGGGCCAAAACAGAACGCTGTATGTCTGTCATGTGAAGACAGATTAAATAAGATCAGAAAGACTTGTCACTAAAATGAGATTGAATAAATAGTGACTTTTTTCTTGACCACAGCAATTCATGGCAACTTATAGTAAGTCAGAGAGAGGTCACCAGTGATGTCAATGGAAGGAATAATCACACCTCTTTAATCACAAATCTTTTGAAGCATTGGAGAAAGACAGGCCTCATTGCTCTTTGTATCCCATTTCATCTGGTATAGGTGAAGCACTCTTAGTATCAGTTGCTGGGGGAAAAAAATTTGTTTGGAAGCATTTGATCTTCCTAGAATTATGTGGAGGTGTGATAGATGAGAGTATAACAGCAAAGGAAATGAAAATCTTTGGCTATATTAATTTAATTCCACTATACAACCTTAGTTTTACACAAAATAAATGTGTGTTTTCAAGGGAAAAATACTCAACAGTTTTTCTTTTATGTTCTTATTTGGCAGGACAAAACTACTTTGCAAAGAGAAATGTTACTATGTCTCTTGTGTATTTGGATATAGTCAGGATAATAAAAGTTAAGTAGGTCATCTACAATCAGGCAAAGAAATAGTCCTAGTGATAAAATAATGGCCCATTCAATACATGAGAGACCCCATTTTTTCAACCTCTCTAATAGCCAATAAAGAGTCAGGGAAATTTGGTGTTATATCTGCATCTTTTCATTTGTATCTGGAACACATA
Source organism: Pseudocheirus occidentalis (assembly GCA_028646575.1). Taxonomy (NCBI): domain Eukaryota; kingdom Metazoa; phylum Chordata; class Mammalia; order Diprotodontia; family Pseudocheiridae; genus Pseudocheirus; species Pseudocheirus occidentalis. Next base: position 1,342 of record JAQQSW010018420.1, on the reverse strand, counting down.
AAAATCATCAGTAATGTGATGGATGGATAGATAGATATATAGATAGATAGATAGATAGATAGATAGATAGATAGATAGATAGATAGATAGATAGGTGGATGGGTGGATGGATGGATGGATGGATAGATGGATAGATAGATAGATAGATATAATAGACAAAACTGAGTGACCTAGTAATAGTCATGTATAGCAATATATGTGTGTGTATATATGTATATATATAGAGGATATAGATATTAAAACAAACTCTGGAAATACATATAGAGATGGAGAAATATATATGTAGAGATGTGTGAGTGTGTGTGTGTATGTAGAGTAGAGAGGGATAGAAACATAGATCACTCATATAGGTACAGGTAAATTTATAGGCATAGAAATAGGTAGAGGGACAGGGATAAGGATAGATCTGGAAACGCACAGATACAAGTACAGATAAAGACAGTCATAGACCCATAGATATAGATGGTATAGCTATTAAGATTTGTATCAATGATGGGATTCTCCAGTTCTGTTCATTCCAAAAGACCTTCCCTTGCTATTTGTCGCTGGAGAAACTACTACAAAAGATAAGAATAGCAACTTCTCTCACCCTAGAAGTTAACTTTCCAGGCTTTCCATTTATGTATTTATTTTTCATGAAAGAAACTTGGACTGTGGCCCAAGATAAAGAAGAGATGAGACCACCTTCTACCACTGGTTGGTCTAGTGGATAGTCCAAGAGTGAGGTGGTAAGGGTCTGCACCAGAATGGGAGCAATGTCAGAGGAGAAAAGGAGGCATGTTCCATGGCTGAAGCCAAGGTGAAATTGATAGGCCTTGGCAATAGTTTACATATAGGGCATGAGAGAAAGTGAGACATTCAGGATAACTCCTATGTTGTGATTCTGAGGAACTGGGAAGATGATGTTGCCCTCTACAGTAATAAGGAAAATAGGAAGAAGGAAGGTGTAAAGCCAATCAGCAGTAGATTCCTGAGAGAATGCTACTGTGAAGAGCTTTTAAGATTCGGATTACACAGTATTAGTGAACACTAGATTCAGTACAACGTTCACAGTTTCAACAGTTCACAATATTATATACAATCTTCAGAACAAGGAAAGTCTTAATATTATATTGTATTACAGAAAGGAACAAGGAACAAGAGCAGAATCAGCTGGTTTCCCTAAGGGAGAAACCAGCTTCACATTTTAAGATTCAATCAATCAACAAAAGGAATGACCTAGTTTCCCTACGAGGGATTTGATTCAATCAACAATTCACAATATACTGATCTTCCACTCCTGGGATAACCATTAACTTTAGTTTCCAAATAAAGTTCTTAGACAACCACACAATCCTTCCAC
>JAQQSW010018419.1:0-11249 GCA_028646575.1 Pseudocheirus occidentalis | reverse complement strand
TTATACAATTATACAATATGTAGAGGTATGTGAGCCCAGCAGCCAGATACTTGATAAACCTAAAGAACTGATGTATTGGGTAAAGATTTCACTATTTGATGAAAATTGCTGGGAAAACTGGAAAGCTTTGTAACATAAATTAGTTATAAATCAACCTTGTGTATTATGTCAAAATAAGCACAAAGTGGGCATATATCAGACAATACAGGGTGAAATTACAAATTAGAATAACAAAGAAAAAATTGCCCATAGATAGGGTAAGAGTTCATGATCAAACCAGGGACAGAATCACATAGCAAAATGGACAATTTTGATTACGCAAAATTAAAGTGCTTTTGTACAAACAAAACCAATACAATTAAAATTAGAAGGATAACACCTGGGGAAAAATAGCAGTAGGTTTCTCTGATAAGGATCTTGTTTCTATGATATAGATATATATGTGTACACATATATACACATGTATAATACATAAATACACAAATATTTATATAAATTATATATTATGTTATATATGTGTATAAATATGTATCTTTAGAAATGAGACCCTTTGAGAAACTTGCTAAGATTTTTTTTCCAGGTTAACTACTTTGCTTCTAATTTTAACTTTATTGGTTTTGTTTGTACAAAAAGCTTTTAAATGAAAAATGTTACATATATGTAGTTATACACACATATACATATACACATATACACATAAACACAGTGCATTAATTTTCTTTTAGGAAGTGGGCAGTTTGTTTTACTTTAACTCCTCTGCAATCATGGCTAATCATGCATTGAATAGAGTTCCTAAAGTCTTTCAAAGTTTATTTTTATATTATTGTAACTAGAGTAATGCACATCTAAACACCTCTAAGGTCTGACCTCTCACTCTCAGGCAAACATTTTTTTTAATTTAAATTGATTTGTTTGTTTACTTTTAGTTTACAAAATTCAGTTCCACAATCCCTTCAGTTTCAAATTTTCTTCCCCCTCTCCCCTCCCCCTCCATGGCGGCATGCAGTCAAGTATAGGATCTGCAAATACTTTCATGTTGGACATTAGTCTGGTTGTAGAGAAGGGTTGTAACCAATGGAATGAACAGTGGGAAAGAAGAAACCAAACCAAACATGGAAAAGAACGATAGGATGTAAATTGCTTCAGTCTCCATTTAAACTCTGTTCTTTCTAGATCTTTCTCTGAATGTAGATATGTCCTTCCATCCTAAGACTTGTAGAGTTGTCTTATAACTGTGCTGAGAAGAGTCCAGTTTATCAAAGTTGGTTGTCACACATGTGATGTGTCTGTGATTGTGTACAAATTTCTCCTGGTTCTGCTCTTCTCACTTAGCATCAGTTTGTATAAGCCTCTCCAGGTAAATATGAAGTCCATCTCCTCCCCATTTCTTATAGTACAACAGTATTCCATTACATTCATATACCATAACTTGTTCAGCCATTCTCTGATTCATGGGCATCCCCTTCATTTCCAGTTTTTTACCACCACAAAGAGAGCTGCAATAAATATTTTTGTACATATGGGTCTTCCTCCCACTTCTATGATCTCTTAGCGATTCAACCCCAGAAGTGGTATTACTAGGTCAAAGGGTATGCAATAATTTATAGCCCTTTGGGCATAGGTCCAGATTGCTCTCCAGAATGGTTGAACCAGTTCACAACTCCACCAACAATGCATTAGTGTTCCAATTTTTCTGCATCCTCTCCAGCATTTTTCATTTTCCTGTTTTGTCATCTTAGCCAATCACATAGGCAAAATTGACAAAAATAAAGTAGAGAATATTGGTGGGGCTTTGAGAAAACAGGTATATTAATGTATTATTGGTGGAACAGTCGTTGGTAGTCCAATCATTCTGCAAAGCAATTTAACCATGGTCAAAAAGTCATTAAATTGTACATATATTTTGACTTAGCAATATCTCTACTAGGCCCATGCTCCAAAGACTTCAGAGACAGAGAAAAAGGAACCATATATTTTAAAATATTTATAGCAGCTTATTTTGTAGTGTTAAAGAACTGGAAATTAAGAGGGTGCCCATCAGCTGGGGAGTGGCTAAACAAATTATGGTATATGAATGAAATGGGATATTTTTGTGCCATGAGGAATTTTTAAAAAGGATATGTTCAAAGAAACCTGGGAAGATCTGTATGAACTGATACAGAGTGAAGTGAACAAAACTCAAGGAACAATTTATACAATAACATTTAAATCCAAGCAACTTTGAAAGACTTAGGATCTCTAATCAATGTGATGACATCATAGGATAAACGATGAAGCATTCTACTCATTCTTTGACAGAGACTTGATGTAATAAAGATGTAGAATGATGCACGTAGTCTTGGTTATGGCCAATGTAGGAATATGTTTTGCTTAACTGTGAATATTTGTTACAAGGTTTTGTTTTTATTTTTTTTCTTCAGTTTTTTGGAGGAGACAAAGTGGGGACGGGGCATAGGGGGTTACGCTAAGGTTAGCAGTCTCCTCTATCACAAGATGAGAAGAGAATAAGAGGAAAGTTAGAAGGAATCACAGACAAAGAAGACAAGTTTTTAACATTACATGTTGAATTTATTATATACTGAAAACAAAAATTAACCCTGCATAATAGAAATTAATACTTTCATGTAGATTTCTTCTGTTTCACATTTTATTTGAAATGTTCATTTTATTAGCTTTTATTAAGTTCAAAATTTAAAAAAGAAAATATAATGCAAACCAAGAACAAAAAAGAAATTGCTTCTGTCCCTCCTCTGTTGTGAGAAGATACATGGGGAGTGAACTTACAGCTTCCTGATGCCTGGTTCAATTCCATATTATTCACTTTGCATTTTGTTGAAGTAAATGACCTTTACTTTGCTGTGACGTTTTACATTTTATTTTGGTTAGTTCTGAGACTTTGTGGACATGGAGACTTAGGAATTATGGATTGAATAGATGATTAGCCTTTTGTCTGCCATGGCACCCTGGGAGAAGCCAGTAGGGGAGATATTAAAGGACAGCAAGCTCCTGTGATAATACGTGACGATAAAGTGCATTTTTGAAATAGAGAATAGGTGAAAATACTATATGCTTGGAATTGGGGCACTCTGATAAATGCTTTTTTTTCTTAGACACTTGAGAGTCTCTGTCAGTGAAACTTGAACTTGATAAAAGGCATTTATAGATGAGTGGAATCTGATGTCATTCTCTAAGGTAGGGATGGTGTGGGGTGGAGAATGAAATCTGTACATCTGTATTTTGTCTCTCATTGCTCTTGAACAACCTTTTTAAAATTATAGGTGCACACTTTGTCTCTTCACCTTTTCCTGGTAATCCAGTGATTTTTATTTTATCTCTTATATCTCATCCCTTTTATCTCTTTCTTTCAGTTTGTCATCTTTGCTTGAAATGTTATCAAGCTTGTTTTTTCCCATTTGAACTGACTTTTGCCCTTTATTGCATTTTCCCTGCTTCTATTAATCGGCCTTGTAGCCTAAGAATTTCTTTTCCTCATTGATTCCACTTATTCACATTTCCTATTGCTTTCTCCAGCTTGTTGACATTTTAATTCATTTATCTTGTTCTGTTTTTGGTTATGATGGATCTCTCATTACAGATGTCAATTCTTTACTGACAACATATCTTTCTTCAATAATATTCGATCTTACTTAATTTTCTTTAAAGTGTTTATTATTTGCTTTGATGCACCTTGTATTCAATATGTCTTCATTTCCTGAGTTGTTGTTGACATTAATTTGACTTTTATTGTTCCTTCTCATGGCGGTGCATTTCCCCCTGCTGTTTTCTTATTTCCTTGCCTTCCTTTACATTATCTAAGCAGTTATTCCCTCTTGATGTTCTTTGGTTGTTCCTCCTCTTATTTGAGGGTGTTTTATTTATTCATGTGGACGGGAGGATATGGGCTTATTACTCTGCCATTTTGATGTATTTCTCATCTTTTAAAAAGTCTTTTACCTTCCTATTTTTTTTTTCTTTTCTTAAACATATTTGTGCTGCATCTGGGGATACTTACTCTCTGTCTGGAAATCCTCCTCTTTTTATGTCCCACTATAACTGGTACTAAGGCCAAGTTGCTGCCACATTTTGGTATGTTTTCTCACATCATAAGCCAAAGCATTTCTTCTATCCCTTCAAAACTGAATCTTTGTTTTTATTCTTCTCCCTTTCCTTATAATAAGATTTAATGAATTCTTTGTATAGAGAAGCAAGATAGTATAGCCAGTAGTGTATAACTGTAGGCAGGTCACTTAAAGTCTCTGAGCCTCAGTTTCTTCATCTGTGAAATAAAAATATTAATACAGGTAGTTCCAACCCTTGTTGGGTTATTAGAAGGCTCAAATGATATATTACATATAAAGCACCTTGAAAATTTTAAAATCCTAATATTAATGACAGTTATCATTAAGAGGAGAGGGTGTAATAATTGTTGTAGCAGCAGCAGCTATTATAACTTGCCCATTTTTTCCTCTCCCTTAATCCTCATGAACTGACTTCAAAAGTCTTTTATTATGGCACAATTAGAAGCCAAGTGGTATTTTGTCTTATGCCCACACCTTTCTCGTTGGATTTCACATCATTCTTGTGGAATAATCAGGAAGTTATATTAGTTTGCACCTGGGAGGGGCTGAAAATATGAGATATTCTAAGAGTTCTCTTCTCTAAGCTAAATATCACTGATTTTTTCAACCAGTTTTCTTTTTTTTTTTTTTCCAACCAATTTTCTTATGGAATAGATTTAAGGTTTTTGACCAATCTTGTTGCTTCTCTCTGGACATTCTTTAGCTTATTTGTCTGTCCTAAAATATGGCTCATAGAAGTAACCATATTATTGCAGGTGAAGCCTGAGCAAGACAGACCTTATTAAAGGAAGCTATGCCTTTCCTAATTCTGACCAAGATCTCATTAGCTTTTGGGGCTTCTATATCATACTGATTTATATTGAAACCCTTTCTAACCAGGTTTCTGTCCTTTTGTACTTTTGACATAAAATTCCTTAATCCAAGCATAATAGTTTATATTTATCTTTCTCAAAATTCATCTTAATAGATCCAACCCCATTTTCTATCCAGTAAAGACTTTTTTGGATCCTGACTCAATCATCCATTGTGGTAGCTATGCCTCCCAGATTTATTTCTACAGATTTGAGAAGATGCAGTCTATGCTTTAGTGAAGTAATTGGTAAAAGTTTACAACCTCAGCCAAGGATAGGTCCATGTAGAACTTCCCCAGGAACTTTCTAAGTTGAAATTGAAACTTTAATGGCAATTCACTGGAAATGACCATTAACTAGTTCTGAATCTGTCTAATTACAGTATCATCTAGTCCATTGGTTCTCAACCTTCCCAATACTGTGACTTTTTAATACAGTTCCTCATGTTGTGGTGACCCCCAATCATAAAATTATTTTCGTTGCTACTTCATAGCTGTAATTTTGCTACTGTTATGAATCATAATGTCAATATCTGATACACAGGATGTATTTTCATTGTTAAAAAGTGGATATAACCCGCTGGTTGAGAACCGCTGATCTAGTCCTTGTTATTCATCTTTTCCACAAAAATAGCATAAAATAATTAAACATGCCTAAAATTTAGGTAGACTATATCCACAATGTTCTCATCTACAAGTTTAGTAACCTTTCAAAAATAATGAAATAAGGTTAGTCTCATATGACCTGTTCTTGATGAAATAATTCTAGTCCTTTGTGATTATCACTTTCATTTCAATATGTTCACTAAACATCCCTTTAATATTATACTCTGTAGTTTTCCTAGGAATCAAAATCAAGTTCCCTAAGTCTATAATTTGAAGATTCCCTTCTCATCTTTTTTGAAAATTGAAATAGCATTTGCTCTTCTCCAGTTCTAAAGTATCTTTTCCCCTCTCCATGATATTTAAATTTCCATTGTCATTATTTCAGTAATCATATATGGCATTTCTTTCTGCAAGAAAGAGTATAGTTCAAAGGGCGTAATCAGTTTTGTAATTCTGTTTATGTGTAGCCAGATTGCTAGATCTGTTTTATAGGTGTAATACAAATGACTTATTAACATTTGAGGAGTACAGCAGTAGTAGAACTGGAAATAGCTTCTTTTTTAACAAGTATCATATTAACAAAAACAGTATTTTTACTACTACCTACAATTATAGGCCCAGTTCTTTCTCTTCCTTTGCCACTTATGTAAAAATTGGAGTGGCATAAATTTGCACAAGGAAGCTGATTGAAGATTTCCATTGGGGCTAGCCAAATCTGGAGCACTAGAATATTTTCATATACTAATTGGACATTTTGCAGAACTGTGGGTCCCTGTCCTGTTTTGGCATTAAGCCTGAAAGCATTGCTTCTAGACATTTGTTATTTCCCTAAGATATTTATGTTCATATAGTAAACTTGTTATTCACTTAAGGCCCAAACTATTACAACAAGATTTAGTCAGTCCACAAAAGTACAGAATACTTACTATGTGCATCACATTGTATGTAAAAGAAAACAAAACATGGGAGTCATTTGGGGGAGGTATGAAAAGCAAAAGAAAGAAATACAGAACAATAACAAATTAAGCAGTAGGAATTTAGAAAAGAGAGCGATCAGTCTGGACTGTAGTTGTAATCAAAGACGTTTTGGAGGAAGCTTTGAAGGATGGATAGATTTTAGATTGTTGTTGTTTTTTGTCATTTGCTCTAGAAGAGGACCAATGACTTCAAGAAGGTGATGTCTTGACAAGTGAATTGGATTTAACTCGGGCAGGGCAATGCAAATTTACCAGCCTCACTCTCTCCTCCACAGCCATCTGAATGCCCTGGTAAGACATAGATCAGAAGGACAGGAGACGGCCCCAGATGCAGTGGTGTTTGGGGCTGCTTAGTGCCCAGCACTAAGCCTGATCCGAGATGTGAATAAGAAATGCCCAGGCCATGTGGGTGGTTCAGAGAAGAACCATGATGCTTGAACAAAGTTTTTAAAGATCCAAATGACAAAGATTCAAGTATCCTTATCACAATCATGTCCTGAAATATGATTACTAATAAAATAGTCTGCCGTACCCAGGAAGTAGCTTAGATAAGACAAGGCTTGTTATCAAGGACCCAGGTAGTCATGGGGAAGGTCAGTTGTCTTTTATCAAAATGTATCTTACAGGACAAAGGGTGCTCCCTGAGAGCAGGCCACAATCTCCAAGACATTTGCATAGAAACCAGTTTCAAAGACATCTGTATAAAAGCTAGATCCCCGAGAATCAAGTACTTTGAATTACAGTAGTCTTTAGCATAATATGATAAGGAATATGTCCTTTTTGGTGCCTGAAGTTTGGGGGTAATGGTTTTGATGTCAGGATATCAGACAGAAGCCCTTTTAAGTGAACTCCTGAAGGTTCTTTCGAGGGAGCCAGTCTTTACAAACGGCATCACCTGGAGAGGAATTAGGGTACATAATTAAGGTCTCTTATCTGAGTCCTGGATCGGGCCTAATTGGCTCACTACACAGTGGGAGACCATATCCTTTTTAAGCAAAGGCCTTTTACAAGTCTTAGTTTGAGGCAATACCCATTCAGTGATTGCTAGGTAAGAAAGGAAGCAAAAGGCCTCTTTTACTTATTTGAAAATAAAAAATCAGTCTGGGAGAGGAAGAATCTCAGGGTTTCTGGCTAGAACAAAAACAATTGCTATTTACATTCACTCTGAGCCAACCAAACCCAAACAATGAACAACTGAGGCTTGGGTTAGAACCTATTATTGGCCAATCAGTAAGAGCCGAAGTGATTTGAGTTTAAGGCATAGTCAAGTAGCTCCATTTGAATCCCAGTGGCTTTATTAGTACATGATTTTTCAGAGCTTATTTCAAGAAATTTATATTTCTTGTAAGGTCTTTCCCATGTCTCAGTTTGTTTGAGGCAACACCCATTCAGTGATTAAGGCTAGGTAAGAAATGAAGCATACTTAAGTAGCTTCATTTGAATCCCAATGGGCCTTATCAAAGCCTGGTTTTCCAGAGCTCTATTTCATGAAATTCACTTTCCTTAGAGCAGAGCACCAACATGTAAGTGCAAGATTCCCCATGTGGACAGAGGAAGGGAGGAACAAGGAAGGAAGGAAGGGAGGGATGGAGGAAGGATTTGGGATGAAAAATACCCTTTATCCTTAATTTAGTAAAAAAAAGTAAACACAGAAATATTTTAGGATAAGAACAGGAGTTTATTCTCTTCCCTGGGAGAAGAGGGTGGTCTGCCCCATGACTTATCATGGAGAAGAGGCAAGTTACAAGAGACAGGGCCAGAATTTATAACTTAACTTAGTCAAGCTCCCTTTCCCAACTGTTTCCTCTCTCATTGGTGGAGAGGCTCACCTCCAAATTCTTCCCAACTGGGACAGCAAGAGAAGGGGGCAGGGGAGGTTCCCACCAAGGTGGGAAAACAGACAAAGGAAGGTCAAAATGATTGACAGCAGCAATGGAGGAGGGAAGAGGAAGGGAAGATTAACAACCCCAAATTGAGAAGTTTTCACTCATTCCACACAGAAGGAAGAAAGGGAGGGAGGGAGAGAGGGAAAGAGAGAGAGAGGGTAAGAAAGAGAGAGGGAGGGAAGAAAGAAGGAGAAGCATTTTCCAGCCAGAGACAGTCAGGTCACCAGTGGGGCAGCTACTACTTACTATTTATGGATTGTTGTTTGTTCTTCTTTCTAGAAGAGGACAAATGACATCAGTGATTGCAGGTGAATTGGATTTAAGTGAGACAGGGCTGTGGGAATTCACCAGCCTCTACTCTTTTGAATATATGTCTAGAGAACAGAAAAAGATGAGGGAAAAGGGTCATTATAGGCAAGAACATTACTGTCAGACAGAAGTACTTTTATAAAAGCCCAAATATAGGTTTCAAAGACTGTTCTCCATGCCTGGAATGCCCCTTCTCTTTATCTATACCCCCGGATTCTCTGGTTTCCTTCAAGGCTTAGTTAAAATCCCATCTTCTGGAAGTAGCTTTTCCTGGTCTCTGTTAGTGCTATAAATATCTTCTCCCTTAGATTACCTCGGATTTATCCTATATCTTGTTTATACATAGTTGTTTGTATGTTGTGAACTTCCTGAGAAGCTGTTTTTGCCTTTTTTAAAAAATCCCCAGTACTTAGCAAAGAGCCCAGTGCACAGTAAACATTTTATAAATGCTTGTTGATTTGTATTCAATTCTGCATGCCACAGTTTAGGAAGAAAACTAACAAGCTAGTAAAGGAGATCAGGAAGAAAATTGAGATCATGTCATCTAAGGGTCATGAAGCTAGAGATGGCTAGTCTGGAGAAGAAAACAGTTGAGGGAGGGTTGGGGAACAAGAGTCTTTTCAAAAGTGTTTGAAAAGATGTCATATAGAAAACTTTTCCAGTTTGGCCCCAGAGCACAGAACAACAAGTAATTGATAGAAATTGCAGAAGCTTTACCATAAAGATTAGAGAACTCCTGTACTCTTTGTATGAGAATGCCTACTTGATTTTTGTAATATACAAGATGCTTTAGGATCACGTGTGTCTATAGGCAATCTCCTTGGGTATAGTTCTTAGAGATTTTTAAGATAGGATAAAAACCACACCCTTACTATTAAACTGTATGGAGGCTGAAAATGAACAACATATATTTCTGAGATGCTTCCTTTTATCCACTGTTTACATGTCTCTAATCCTTCCTGTTTTTAGAGAAATGCTGCATTTGGCCACAAGGTGGCGGAAACCCCCCAGAAGTAACTGCTGAAAATTTATTACAATCATTAGTCCATGAGAAAGGAGACAAAAAGGGAAAGGAAGTGAATGGGGCCGTATGTAGTGAAATACTCTTACCATTCTGAACTTTTTCCACTCTCACCATATGGTATTTGGTGACTAGAGATGCCGAAGCACACAGAAACTCTAGAAAAATAACCACAGGCGTCTAAAAATTGCATTGTGAGATGGGGGGAAGATGACCTCAGCAGACATAATGGTATAAATAAGATGAAGCCAATATTTATCCTTTGTTATCTAGAAGCAGGTAGTGCAAATAGAGGCAGCTTCTGGACCTTATACACCACGTTATCAGACTGATGAACAAGAGGTATGGTCATAGATTTTTATATCCCTGGATTTTCCTCTCCAGTGGGAAGAGTATAATATAAAATTGGTTACCAGGACCCAAAGGAAGTGAAAAGATTCAAGCAGAATAAAGTTCAGTAGTTGGGTAGTAGCAAGTTGAAATGTTCCCATCATTTCATTTCTGACCTCCTCCATCCCCTGAGGGAACTAAACAACCAGAGTTTCTATATCCTCAGTTAGGTCCTTGGGTATGTTCCTTTGAGAGTATATGTTGATTCGGGGTGGCTGGGTGGCGCAGTGAGTAGAGCACCGGCCCTGGCGTCAGGAGGACCTGAGTTCAAATTCAGCCTCAGACACTTGACACACTAACTAGCCATGTGACTTTGGGCAAGTCACTTAACCCCAACTGCCCTCCAAAAAAGCAAAAAAAAAAAAAAAAAGAGAGAGTATATGGTGATAAATAAACTCCATTTCCAATGATATGTATATTCTAAGTATAATCTTGTTGAGATAAAATGTTCTAATCATCATAATAATAGCTGACCTTTGTATAAAACTTTAAAGTTTGCAAAGCATGTTATGTATGTTGACTCTTTTGATTCTTACCACTACACTGTGAGAAAAAAGATTATTACTATTTTACAGATGTGAAAACTGAGACTTAGAGAATTTAAATGAGTCTGTGATCCTGTGGCTTGCCCAGAGTTGTATAATTAGTGCCTAAGATAGTACTCAAACCTGAGTCTTCCTGTCTTCAGACACAGTACTCTCATCTACTACACTAGGCTACCTTAAATAGAATATTAGAGATCAAAACTTAACCAAAGGTATAATTGTGTATTCTTTTGGTGTTACTCTTATAACCTATAATGGCAAGCACAGAAGTGTTTACACCTTGTTTCAGCTATTGAATTAACACTTTGTTTCAGTTCAAGTTTCTTTTGAGCTTTGTATCAAGTGTGTTGAGAAACAAAATGTGTGAACCCCACAACTTGTGAACCCTAGAACTCATGAGCTCCTGCAACAGGAAGGGGAGGAGCTAATGACCATATATAAGGAGAGGCCCAGGCTAGAGAGAGCAGAACTGAGAAGTTGACTCTTGTGGTGGCAGTCAAGAAGGAGAAAACTTGTAGTATCCCAACATTCTGTCTGCTCTTGTATGTGTTGATGTTTGTTTGTGATACTTTGTACAGAAGCCCTG
>JAQQSW010018418.1:0-11249 GCA_028646575.1 Pseudocheirus occidentalis | reverse complement strand
TATTGGTTTACCTGAAAGCCATGACCTGGAAAGCATCCTTCAAAAAATTCTCAAGGAAAATTGCCCTGATGTTTTAGAATCAGAGTGCAAAATAGAACTTGAAAGAATTCACCGATCACCTCTTTAAAAAGATCCCCAAAAGAAAACTCCTATAAATGTTATTGCTAGGTTCCAGAATCCCCAGTTAAAGGAGAAGATATGACAGGCTGCCAAGAGAAAACAATTTGAATACTGTGGAAACACAATTAGGACAACCCAGGATCTGGCAGCTTCTTCACTGAGGGATCGAAGGGCCTGGAATACAATATTTCAAAGATCAATGGAGCTGGGATTAAAACCAAGAATCACCTACCCAGCAAAATTGAATATGATATTCCAGGGGGCAATATGGTCATTGAGTGAGGTAGAGGACTTTCAAGCATTCTTGCTGAAAAAATGAGAACTGAACAGAAAATTTGACAATCAAACACAAGAAGCATGAGAAGGTAAACATGGGAAAGAAATCATAAGGAACTTATCAAAGTTGAACTATTTACATGCCAATATGGAAAAATGATAATAGTAACTTATGAAACTTTCCTTAGTATGAGGATAGGTAAAGGTAATACAAATGTATATGTGTGTGTTATACATATGTTTGTATGTATGCATGTATACTTACACATGTCTATATAGAAGGCTATATATGCATAGGAATACATATCCGAGCATGTGTGTATATGTATACATAGAGGGTATAGGATCAATTGAATATGAAGGGATGATACTTTAAAAGGTGAAATTCTGAGATGGTAGAGGACTAGAATGAGAGGAGACAGGGAGAGACAAAATGGGGTTAATCATCCCATATAGAAGAGGCAAGGGATAACTGTTACAACTTTACTCTCATTTACTTTCATTGGATCTGGCTTAGGGAAGAAATGGCATAAATTCTAAACTGGCTATCATTCCACACAAGAGAGTAGGGGGCAAGGGGATGAGAGGCGGTGTGATGGAGGGAGGGCAGGGTCTGGGGGAGGGTTGCTGGAAGCACACACTTCAGTAAAGGGACAGGGAAAAGGTAGAGAATAGAACAAGGCAGCGCAGGATAGGAAGGAGGGACATATGATCAGACTGTCACAAGATATCCACTGTGAAGATGTCCTGTGTAATTATACATGCACAGCCTGTATTGAATTGATTGTCCTTCCAGTGGGGGTGGGTGACAATGGAGGAACAGAAAGAATCTAGAATTTAAAGCTCTGCAATACATGCAACTAGGAATTAAGATATACAGGGGCTAGGGTAGGGAGACCCTCCCTGACCTACCAGAAAGTTAGAGGGGTGTTGGAGGAGGGCACAAAAGAAAGCAGAATGGGGGAGGGGTTTTACACTGGGCTCACTGTTTTGGGGTTGGCGTAGGGGAAAGACGGGGAGAAAATCTGTAACTCAAAAATCTCATGGAAATGAACAATGTAAACAAGAAAACAAATAAAAAATTATATTTTAAAAAAGAAACAATCAAAGTAGACAAGATGGAAAAGCAATGAAGAATTAGAAATAGACATGAGTAAGTGCCTCAGTGATCCATTCTCATCCCTGTGAATTATAATGTCCCCTTGAACTAGACCAAACAGCTGTAACAATAAAATGGTATCCTAATGCCAACATAAAGGAAAAAGAAGGCCATTGAGATTCAGCTCACTTTTAGGCTCTCTAATTATACGTATCTAGGCTTGAGTCCTCTTGCTTTATTCTCTATCTAAACACTCATTGAATATGATTTAATAAGGTACAGAGAGGGAAATGAAACTGAAAAATACAGCTGCTACAAAGATTGTGTGACTATGTGGTATCTGGCAGGCTGATTACAGAGGGAACATCAGCTGCATTATTGAATTCTGCCCATAATCTGGCCATAGATTCTTAGTGAAATTGTTTGACCATAATTTGTCTGCTATTTTCACTTTGCTAGAATTCTGCTCATTGCTGCTGCAATGCCAGTATCTTGATTTAGATATTTCTTCCTGCTTTGAAGACAGCTGAATAACCTTCTGAATAAGAGTTCTATAAATTCCTTTTGGGAGGGTATATTTTAAGTGAGCATTTGGCCTTCAGCAGCAATTACAATCAATCATGCCTGAGAAAATACACACTCATCGTTTATTTTAGGCACAATTCTCTATTACTTTTTCACTTAAAGAGTATTTTAAAATTGATAGTGTTAAAGAAAGGCCTCTTCCTAGGGCCTGTTACTAATAAAGGAACTGGCATCTTCTCTTGTTCATTACATCAATTTCTCCATCTTAAAAAAATATTCAAACATGTAGGTAACTGATTTATTTTTCATTTTATAAGAGATTTTTACAATAAAACTCATTTTCCTAAAGCATCAAACATGTTTAACGGAAGTTCAGTAAAATGAAAACACACTTAGAGCCATGCTCTGCACCCAATAAAATATGAAAAGAATGGGCAAAAAAATCATTCTCTACACAATACAAAAATGAAATAAAATGCCCAAAGAGCAGAATTTTTCAGGCATTTTTTGTTCACTAAAAGTTTTAAGAGTATAACAGTACATGGACCTTGGAGGAAAAAAATCTCCTTAGAACTAATTAGAATAATTAAATAACTCTTCTATTATTCAGTGGAGTCAATGACATTCAAAATGAATGCATTTTGCCAAAATTATTGATCACTTCTTATGTTTAACAGAAACTAATGCCAAGAGTAAATAGAAATTCTTCTAAAGGGAATAGACTTGATTACACTCATCTAATTGCAGGGACCAGTACTACTATATGACACTGCATTGTCTGAAAATTATTCCTTAGATTTCTGGAATCTTAATAAAAATTCCAGAAAGCCTGGGTAGTCCCTGGGGAAACATACACTTCTTGTTCCCATCCCTCTGCTACGTTCTCCCACCAAAAAAAATCTGCTATTTTCTAAATCATCAAGACCACTGTTCTTAAAACGGTGTCCACAAGATGCTCCATGAAGACCAAAATGCTACTGAATGTGGCCTCTCTTACTCAGTCTATCTTGTCTTCTTCACTGGAGGCAAAGCTGATTAGATGCAGAAGAAATCTGCCCTTGACCTCAGAGTTTTAAGTTAGAATTTCTGTTGACTCTCTTATGCATGGTTGATTTCTTGCATTCATCCACCGACAACCTCTCTCTTCCTACATCCCATATTGTAACAGTCTACCTAGGTGATAGGAAGAACAAAGGCAGGTGGTAGGGAAGAGAACTGAGAATGATGTCAAGATTTTGTTAGGTAACTTGACTTAAAATGGTACCAAGGAAAGAGTGGACCAGGAATATTCAGTAATTCTAAGACAAAATTTTTCACTGAAAAATCTATGAAAGGGGAATGGGCAGGGAAATTGGTTGAGAGGTACCAAGAAAAAATCTCATTGGGATGATTAATCAATTATTCAAATGAGGATTCAAGAAATGAAGTTTTCAGATGTATCCTAAAGAAATGGAATCAGAAGAGAGATTACCACATCCCATATGATCTCATTTCATTCTGTATCTAGTTCAATCTATTGCCAATAATTCATGCCCTTAACATTGCCTTTTTGCCACTTCTTAAATGTGTCTTCATTGGTAATAGATGATAACCATATTATGCTTACTTACTATGTATCCTTTTTTCCACTTCTTATTGATCTTGTTGAGTTTTTCTCTTTTTGAAATCACAAACATTTTCCAATAACACTCCCTGTCTTCCCATTGAAACATCTCTTCCAAGCATGTAAAGAATTAAGAAAAACTAGCCAGTCAAGCAATCATATCTGACAACATATGCAACATTTTGTATTTATAGGTCCTTACTTCTCTTCCAAAGATGTGTACTTCATTGGCTTTTTGGATTACTTGAAAGCCCAAACAATGACCCAGGGGGACCAATTGTTGGCCCGTCAATGACAGGCAGAGTGATTTGGGTTTGAGGCATGGTATTGAAAAGAAATCTAGCCCCCAAACCCCAAGATATCTTGGGAGGTTTCATCAATCAAAATTAGTATTACTTTGGGCAGAGCACCCACTGGTAAGGGTATGATTCTCTATGTAGACAGTGGGAGAGGAGAGGGGAGGAGTGAGGGAGGAAGGAAGGAAGGAAGGAAGGAAGGAAGGAAGGAACAAAGGAACGAAGGAACGAAGGAACGAAGGAAGGGAGGGAGGAAGGTATGGATGGAGGGAGGGAGGGAAAGAACTGCATTGCCCAACTGGGACTGCCCAGTTGGGTCCCCAGTTGGCTAGCTACTACTACTCACAGATCACTATTTGTCTTCTCCTCTCTTCTTCCTCCCTCCTCTCTCCCTGTCCACAAAGGGTATCATACCCTTACTTGCAGGTGCTCTGCCCAAAAGAATGTAAATTTTGATCACTGGAACCTCAAAAGATATCTTGGGCTTTATGGGCTAGGTTTCATTCTTAAATACCATTCCTTAAACCCAATTCACTCTGACTCTCATTGATTAAAAGACCTTCTGACACTTAGTCTGAAATCTACTCATGACTGATTGTTCTTGTTAACTAGTTTAGTTAGCAAGGCTAAAATCAGATGGGGTGTTTTCAGTTCCACCCTTTCAATAGTAACTGGAAAGTTGATACAATTGTGTGTACTATATAGCTTTATTTATGTTCTTTATATTGGCCTATTCATCTTTTTTCTCATACGTTCTTAAAGCATGAAGTTTTCCACCTCCATATTTATGAATGAATTTGCACAAGGAGCATTTTAGAGCAGTCCCAAATTCACCTTATTGTCTTCTAAAGAGTCTGATGAAGCATGATCCTAAACATTTCCTACCAAGTCTCCTCCATTTTTGCAGCTGGTAATTACTGAACTACATACACAACCTGATAAGATTTGGGTATATTCAGGGTATGTGGGTTTCCAGTAGGAGTCTTCACTTAGTAATGAGAGCAGTGATAAATTTACGTCACTCAGATTATTATTTTCCTTTCCCTGTCACAACCATTTATATATTATAATTGATATTGTAGCCTCTCCAGAAATCCTGATCTAAGTACAGCTAATACTCAACATTTTCGCATTTAACTTTCACTATTTCAGGCATTCACATGATTTTATTAGTGCATTATGTGTAGCTGGTGCCACAGGGGATAGAGCACTGGGCCTGAAGTCAGAAACATCCATCCAAGCTCCAACTCAGCCTCAGATGTCCTGGCCAAGTCACTTAACCTCTGTCTGCTTCAGTTTCTTCAACTGTAAAATGGTAACAATATTAGCACCTACCTTGCAGGGTTGAGAGGATCAAAAGAGATATTTGTTAAAAACAAGAAATAAAAAACACAGCACAGTACAACAGCTGCTATATAAATCATATTTCCCTTCTCTTCCCACTGCCCCCCCCAAACACTCCCACCCCACTCTCCACCCAAAGGAAATACAGGATGCACAAATTTGGAGTATCACCCCAAACGTTCACATGGACTATTTGTGCCAACCTGTAGTAGAGCATTCTGAGCTTGTATTGGTCTGATCAGCTACAGTCAGACACACCAAAACTTGACTGTAGCATAGTAATGTCATTTTGGTCCTCTTAGAGAATGGACAGCAACCAACCAACCAACCAACCAATTTTACTTAGTACACTGGGCATGAGTTGTGCAGAAACCTGAGAGCTGATTCTCAAGGGCTCACCTTCCACATTACAGAACTATAGAAACTTAGAGGTGAAAGGCTTTGTAAAGCAGAGGGCTGGCCAATGACAGACAGGGATTATAATTAGTATTCTCTTTATCTTTGACTGTTTTAATAGAACTACAAAGAAAGGTAATAATGTATTGTACGGAATAGTGAGATCACATATGCAGATTTAGCTTCGGATCTGGGCACTACTTTGAAAAGGGGTCTGAGGTTTTTTGGTGGTGGTGGTGTTACTTTTTTAATTTTTTCTCAATTACATGTAGAAGCCACTTTTAACAATTATTTTTTTAATGCTGAGTTCCAAATTTTCTCCCTTCCTCCCTTCCTCCCCCCCTTGAGAAGACAAGCAATTTGATATAGATTATACATGTGCAGTCATGTAAAACATTTCCATATTCGCCATGAGTAAAAGAAAAAGGCAAAAAAAAATAAAAATAAAATTTAAAAAGTATGCTTCGATCTGCATTCAGATGCCATCAGTTTTCTGGAGGCAGATAGCATTCTTCATCATAAGTCTTTCAGAATGGTCTCAGATCATTATATTGCTGAGAGTAGCTGTCAATTACAGTTGATCATCATATAGCAGTATTGTTACTGTGTACAGTGTTCTCCTGGTTCTGCTTATTTCACTTTGCATCCATTCATATAAGGCTTTCCACATTTTTCTGAAAGCATCCTGTTCATCATTTCGTACAGCACAGCAATATTCAATCACAATCATAAACCACAACTTGTTCAGTCATTCCCCAATTGATGGACATCCCCTCAATTTCTAATTATTTGCCACCACAAAAAAAGCTGCCGTAGTATTTTTATCCATATAGGTCTTTTTTTCTTTTTCTTTGATCTCTTTGGGATACAGACCTAATAATGATATTACTGGATCAAAGTATTTTTTTATAATTATAATTATAAAATCACCATTTTATAGCCTTTATGCATAGTTTGGAAAGGGTTTGAATAGGATCACAGGAAACTGACCATAAGAGAGCAACCAGCTCCCTAAAAACAACTGCTATTGTTTTTATTTGGGGTTTCCTTCATGTCAGGACATTGAACATGGTAGGTACTTAGGAGCTGATTGTTGAATTAAGTTTAAGTGAATAGAACTAGGTTTTGAGAAAATTAGAAACTTTATCAGGTAAGGAATTGTGGAAGGTATTAGGGATATTTATCCTAGAGAAAAGGAGGCAATTAGGTGACTCAGTGGAGAGAGCTCTGGGCCTAGAGTCAGAAAGACCTGAATTCAAATCCAGTCTCAGACACTTCCTAGCTGTGTGACCCTGGAGAAGTCACTTAACTTCTATTTGCCTTAATCCACTGGAGAAAAAAATGGCAAATCACTCAAGTATCTTTGCCAAGAAAACCCTATGAACAGTATAGTCCACAGAGTCACAAAGAGTCTGATATGACTGAAAAATAGCAACAAAGCCTGGAGAAGAAAACACTTGAAAAGACTGATGCTGTTGTGACTATTCGGGCATTTTAGTCACATTAAATTCTCCGTGACCCCATGGTCCACAGCATGCCAACACTATCTATGGAGTTTTCTTAGCAAAGATACTGGAATAGTTTTCCATTTCCTCCTCCAGTGGGGGAAAAAAATGGATAGTTGTCATCAAATATTGAAAGGGTTATTATCTTGACAAAGGGGTTAAACTTGTTCTCTCTTAGGGCAGATAGTTGCTTGGGGCACTGAGAAGTTAAGTGATTTATCAAGAGTCACATAGCCAGGATATTTCAAAGGTGATAATTGAGCCCTAGATATTCTGACTTTGAGACAGGTTGAATATCTATGATGCCACCCTGCTTCTTGTGCCATTTGATCCTTACAACAATAACCCTGTGAAGTAGATGATATTGTCATCCACCATTTTACAGATGAGAAACTGAGGCTAAGTGACTTTCCCAGGATCACACAGCTAGCAAGTATCTGAGGCACTATTCAGAATCAGATCTTTCTGATTTCAGACTAGCCAGTACACCATACAACATAAGAAATCATGATTCCAAGTCATGGAGCAGTTCCTGTTGTTGGAAGTATTTAAAGTAAGGCAGACAGTGTTATTGTAGGGGTTAGGATTGGATGAGGTAAGACATTGAGTTAGGTGAGCTTTTGAATAAAGATTTTATTATTCTAATGAACTCAAACAAACCAAGGTGGCCAGGGGGCACCAGTGACTATTTTCTTAGGGACAGTTATCTGTCCCCCAAGATCCACTTAAGAGCCAAGATCCTAAGAACCCTATCTGCAAAGGAGCACTCCCAAACCACTCAACTCTAACCCCATCTATTATCTATCTCTATTGAGATTTTCCATGAGGGTTTTCTTCCCCACTGCCTAATTCATAGTACTAATTTCTTTCATGAGCTGAGAGAGTAATTCAAGCTTTAAGATGAGTAGATAAGTTTAGAAAAGTATATTTAGTTTCTCAGAAGAAAGGTGCCATAGGAAAAAAAACGAATAATGTTAAGCCCCTACTCAAATTTTGAGGAGTCTAAGATTAGAACCAGGATGGAACTCTTCTGGGATTTGAGTTCTACATAAGTGCTGGAAAAATGCAAATTGTAATTTCAAAAAGAAGGCAGCCTTTGAAAGGCTTATAAAAAAAGGGTTCTAAAAATCTTCTTGAGTAATCAGTCGTTCTGACAAATCAGGCTTGAATTGAGTATTTGTGGACCAGTTACATGATTAATTTTACTTGGAAACACACACGGCTCAAAAATTGAGAAAGAGAGTGAACTGACAAAACAGTTTTCTGAAAGTCAAAATGTCTGATAAAAAATCAAAATGTAGGCTGACAATTTGTTGTCCCACAAGGGACCATGAAATAGCCTGTCACATTTCATTCTGACTTAAGCCACAGCAAAATGTGCTGAGATAATGACATGTCTGCTCTTCTGAGAATTGTCAGGTACGTAGCCCCAGCTGCAGTCCCCCAACCCAACTTTCTCCACCTTGCTCTCAAACTTTCAGCTCTTCAGTCATTCTAGAGCCTCTAGAACCCTTGTAGCTCAAGAACACATCAAAGTCAGTCTGGATGTCCATGCTCGATCTAAAACCATCATGGAAGATTTTGAGTTCTGGGTAAAAATAACCTCAAGATCCTTGGATATGTTCATTGATTCAGTTTCACAGTTGCCTGAGACTGTGATCTGCTTGAGGAATATCCCAGGAGATCCTCATTTGATCTTCTGTTCTCCAAAATATACAAATTCCCTCAGAATCTTGTGTTGTACAATTTGGAGGATTGCCTGCAAGAATTCAGAACTGGTCTATAGATTGAGATCATGGAGGGAAAGACTAGCTTGAAACAATACCCAACAGTATACCTCAGTTGGAGTATAAGATGTTTCCGAATGGCACTTTATCCTCAGCCATTTGGTTTCCTAATGAGAAGCAATAGATTTCATCATCCTCTGGGGCATGCCAAAAATTACAGGAGCAATTTAAAACATAACCAATAATAATGACAAGAAATTACCATTTATATAGAGCAGATCATTGTTTTTCACGTATAAGTATTGTTTGAACCTAGCTTTATGTGACTAAAAGATTGTCTAACCCAGAAAGTTTTCTGAAGAGGCTAAGTTGACTTCAGAGATGCTCCCAAATAGATACAAGGAATGCTTTGATCCCACTTTGTATTTCTTAAGTCTCCTCAGGTCTTATTTTGGGTCTACCCAAAGTTTGTGTTTTGGGTTCCCCAAAAGACAAGGACTTATCTGCTGCTATACATCTCCAACTTCTCTTCTCTTAGAGATCAGACAAATGTCTTCATGCCCTTGTTAGACCTTTATATGACATGGCCTCATCAAGACTTGAAGGGAGCTACCCCTTCTTTCTGGTGTGTTTCTCTCTCTCTTTCTCTCTCTCTCTCTATCTCTCTCTCTCTCTTTCTCTCTCTCTCTCTTTCTCTCTCTCTCTCTCTCTCTCTGCCTCTCTCTCTGCCTCTCTGTCTCTCTCTGTCTCTGTCTCTCTGTCTCTCCCTTCCTCCTCTCTCTGTATTCCCCTTCCCAATGACTTGATAAATTTCTTTCTGAAGTGATTTCATATTTAGAAAACAATCGCACTTTAAGATGTGTAAAGTGCTTTGCAAATATTATCTTATTTTACCCTGACAACAACCTTAAGAGGTAAGAGCTATTGTTATACTCGTTTTACTGATGAGGAAACTGAGGCAGATGGAGGCTAAATTATTTCTTCGGGGTCAGACAGCTAGTAAGTGTCTGAGATGGGATTTGAACTCAAATCATCTTGACTATAGGTCCAACAATCTAAGTGGCAGCCACTTAGCTGCCCTTTCTTCCATTTGCTTTTAGATTGCTTCTCTATAGTTTCTATTTCATGGTAGAGTACTTGTATATGGTTACAGTTTGCTAACTGCCTCTACCTGCCCCATACTCATCTTTCCCAAGTAGTTTGGCATCTTTGTAATTGTTTACATAAGAATCCCTTCAGCTGAGTCTTCATTGCTCTCTGCCCCCAGACTCTTTTGACTCTTCCTCTATCTCACATTAAGCGTTCACTTTTTAGCTGCCTGTAATGCCTAGTAGATGAGTTCAATAGATGTCAGCTAACTGGCATATTTCTTCAAGCTAACTTAACTGTTTTTATTATCAAATTCTATCCACAGACATGTTTCATAGATTTTTACAGGCATTGCCAGCACTATAATTCAACTGCCATTTTCAGTTTGCTAGAACACTCTTGAGTTCAGTTCTGTTGCTATATCTAATGTCTCTTCGGTGTCTAGTTCAGTTGTCTAAAATGCCCTTAGAATCTTCCCTTATTCCCATATAACTGTACTTAATGTCATATGGACCCCATGTGACTGGCACCCCTTCCTACTCTAGCTCCTGTGTGGGATATTGGGAGCAATACAGGACAAAGTTTCATCAAGGACATTCTTAATCAACAAACTACAAGAAGCACAAATTGAAAAGCAAAGCATTTATTTGGGACAGAATAGCAAAGAAAATAAAAAATAAATTAAGTAACTATCATTCTTAGACCTCAATAAACATGTGAATATAATGCCCCAAACTCCCACATTATGGAGAAGAGAATGCCCTCTAGAAAATTCACATACTTTGGGGGAAGAAGTACTTCCTGGTGTTCCAATCTATCTCAAAATCTGTGGTTTGCTACTTCAATAAGAGACTTTTTCCATATGCTGTACCTGTCATCCACTGTTTCTCATCAAAACTATTGCTATCTGCCGCTGTAGTTTCTTCTTTTTCTTGTGAGTAATGGTTGTCACGGAGAGAATGTTATTGCTCTTTTGTGAGACTGCCCCAGTTTAACATGCCCCAGGAAGGGCTAATCAACACATCTTCAGGGTTTTGTTAGGTTTTTACATCATCTTATAGACAGACAAAAAAAAGTCATGTCAAGACCTTTTCTTTTTTTTCTGGACTCAGAAAATTTTCCATCCTTTATTCCTAACTGAGTTGAGGTAAGTGTATGCTTCAATTCCCATCATGCCCCAGGAAACTAGCATTCATGCCATGTAAATCACCTTGAAATGTTACTAAAACTCAAGGAAGCAGTAAGCAAGCAACATTGGATGGGGAAAGG
>JAQQSW010018417.1:0-11250 GCA_028646575.1 Pseudocheirus occidentalis | reverse complement strand
TTCTTCCCGCCTGGTGAAGGCCAACCCCCTTGTAGTCTCATTGGGGAGGAGGTTGGGAGGTGAATTTTTCACCAATGAAAGAGGGCAGTTGGCCAGGAGAGGGGACGTCCTAATTAGGTTTTTAAACCTTGGAACAGGGTTAGGCTCCCTCTCTCTTCCGGCCCAGCCTCAAGCATCAACATGGGTAAGACATCCTCTCATGGGGCACTCCTTTCTTCCCTGGAGAAAGGGAATAAATTCCTCTTCTTATCTAAGGCATCTCTGTGTTTACTTTTCTAATTAAATTAAGAATAACGGGTATTTTTTATACCACAAACACTGGGGTCATCACCTCAGACTCCATAACTGCCTATTTTGCTAACTTTATTTTGAACCATACATTGATCCACTATTAGCCAATAAGCAGACTGCAAGGATGCCAGATAAAGCAACTTCCTTGAAGACTCCAGAAGCCGTGCAGGAGCCTTCCAGCATGAGCCATTACACAGTACAGCATAAGCGACCACTAACAGTTCTGTAGTGCCTTAAAGTTGAAGGAATACTTTTCTTCAAGCAACCTTGTGAGGAGGGCAGTACAAGTGTTATGATCCCCAATTTGGAGTTAGGAAACCAAAGATCAGAGAGGCTATGTGGCTTAGTCCATAGTCACAACTAAAAAGCATAAGGGTGGGATTGGAACCCAGTCCTCCTGACTCCAAGGTCAGCGTTCTGTCCACTATATCAAAAAGACCTCTCCAAAGCCTAACCTTGGCAAATTTGGGGTATGCGCATGGCCAATCCAGCCCTGCCTCAAAACACCGTGGGGGTTCTGTGATGAACCAAGGAGGAAAAGCAATAAAACACAGTACACACACATGGGACTGGGAGTTGGAAGATTCTTAGACCTATTCTATATTTTGTTGTTGTTGTTGAGTCATTTCAGCCATGTTTGACTCTTTGTGACCCCCTCTGGGGTTTTCTTCGCAGAGAGACTGGAGTGGTTTGCTATGTCCTTCTCCAGCTCATTTGACAGATGAGGAAATTGAGGCAAACAGGGTTAAGTGACTTGCCCAGGGTCACACAACTAGTAAGTGTCTGTGACCACATTTGAAGTCTGATCTTACTGACTCCAGGCCAGGCAATGTATCCACTGTGCCATATAGCTGCCCTATTCTACGTTAGCCATATAATTTTGGATATATCACAACTTCTATGGATATGTCTCATCTATACAATAAGAATAGTCAATAATACCCAATATCCTATATCACTGGATTTTTGGCAGATAAAATGAGAACATGAAAAATTCTACAGAGATACAGTCAGCAGCCATCTCGAGCCAATGAGTCAGAGACTGATGTTCATAACTTAAAGAGTAATAATGAGGGGTGGCTAGGTGGCACAGTGAATAGAGCACCGACCCTGGAGTCAGGAGGACCTGAGTTCAAATCTAACCTCAGACACTTAACACTTACTAGCTGTGTGACCTTGGGCAAGTCACTTAACCCCAATTGCCCTACTTTCCCTCCTCCAAAAAGCAAAAAAAAAAAAAAAAAAAAGGAGAGAGAGTAATAATGAAAGGAGAGGCATCCTTTTTAGGAGTTTCTGTTCTTGTTTTGTTTTGCCTTCTCATAAGTTTCTGACTTCTCATAACACACATCATTAACAAAAACAAAAACAAAAAAGTCAGGGTTGGGGGGGGGGGGGTTGGGGCAGGGCAACTGGGGGTTAAGTGACCTGACCAAAGCCATACAGCTAGTAAGTGTGTCAAGTGTCTGACGTCGAATTTGAACTCAGATCCTCCTGACTCCAGGGCCAGTGCTCCATTCACTGGGCCACCTAGCTGCTCCAAAAAGTCAGATTTTTGTCAAAGACTGTGGGGACTTTTCCTGGTACCCTCCAGTAAGAGTCAAGATAGGACAGAACCGGGGCGGCTAGGTGGCACAGTGAATAGAGCACCAGCCCTAGAGTCAGGAGGACCTGAGTTCAAATCCGGCCTCAGACACTTAACAACAAAACTAGCCGTGTGACCTTGGGCAAGTTACTTAACCCCAATTGCCCTCCAAAAAAAAAAAAAGATAGGACAGAACTGTGTGAACCACCCAGGACACGAGAGAGGCCAAGAAGTGCTGCCAGAGGGGGCCTCAGCTCCCTCTAGGAGTACAGCTGATGAGGTGCAGGCTCTGGGACCCCCCTTGAACTCTCCTTGAATCTTACCAAGGGAAGGCATTTGCCTGAGGTCATGAGCCTTAAGTTGTGGCTCAGTCCAAGTCTTTAGCCCTCCTTTGTTCCAATAGTTTTCCACCCTTGATGCTCCTGTTCTCACCCCTGAACTGGCCTGGCCCACCATTGTCTGCTGTCTCCAGGTAGCCTCCAGCAACTTCCTACCCTTAATCATTCATTAATGGAGTCTGACCTCATCTCCACCCCTGAAGACCCTCCCCAAACTTATGACTGAAGTCTGACCTCATCTGACTCCTCCTGAAGACCCTCCTCAATCTCCTCCTCTGGACCACCCCTAGATTCCTCCCACAACCTTTCTGTATATAGGATCCCATCTTCCCTCCTTGTGCTGCGAGAGCGCCTTAGAATGACCCAGGGTAGATGGGCTCCTTAAGAGTCTGCCCAATATGGCAAACTTTCAATAAACAATAAACTTTGCTTTTCTTTGGCTGAGAAGACTTGAGTGGAATTCTTTCAGCAGGACCCAGTATGTTGGTATTTTGGGGTCTCAGGCAACCCTAATCCTCTTTGTGGGTAACTTCTTCACTGCCAAGGCTTACCTGCTTAATCTTCTCCCTCTGCTCCGACGCACTCCCACCACCATTGATGTGGAGACTCTTCTTGTACATGGCCATTCGAGTCTTGCCTTCACTTCTCTGGATCTTGGGCAGACGGGCCTTCTCTTGTTGCTGCCGGATCTTTAGCTGTTCTATCATTCGATGATTGTAACGTTGCATCTGCTCCCGCTCCTACAGAGACCAAAATGACAGCCATTAGTTTGTTTTTGTCTTTAAAAAAAAAAAATTGTAAATTTTATTTTAAACTTACATACAGAATGAGAAAAGAATAAAAAAGCATTGCCATGTACACAGCAAACCATAAGAAATGATTAAAGATAAAACAAATTTACATTTCAAGAAAATTTACATTAAAAAGTACTGGACATTGTTCGCAAAGATGCCCAGTTTTCCTCGGTTTCCTTTTGTTCTCCACTGTGTAGCTGTTACTTTATTTTCTTCCCCTCCTTCCTCCTACCATCTAAAGAAAGGCCACAATTAAGCATGGATATATATATATATATATATATATATATATACACATATGCAAAGATATCTATAAACATGCTCACACCTACATGCAAACACACAAACATTCATATACATACACACATACACACACAGACGTGCATACACACATATACATATACATACATGTGTGGGACTGAGTGTAGTCTCTCAGGTGAACTATTGTGGTGCAGAGAATAAGAACAAGCCGAGACCTGAGTTCAAGGTAAACTTAGGTGTGGGTTTATTGATCAAGCATGCAACTGCCAGAGTTCTCACTCAAATTGGCAGTCCCTAGTGAATCTCACAAACTTGATTATGTAGACCAAAAAGAGGAACTACAACCAGAAAGGGGGCTAGCCAAAGCTATGATGTTACAGAAGTTGGAAGAGCAGATTGGTTAGCTATTTTGGGAATAGCAGGGGTACAAAAGCATAAGGGTGCAACCCCTCCCACCCCACCCCCTCATGACATAAGGGTTCCTCCCAGAACAGGGTGAGGGGCATGATCATGTTCTAGGCGTGTGGGGTTCAGATGCTGGATCATGGGGAATGGAAAGTCCCAGAATAGACCAACGTCATGTTCTGGGCAAAAAGGTGTTGGGGACCCCGCTTGGTCAGTGGAACGGGATGGGGTGATCTCTAATCTTGCACCCCAGGCTGATCCTTGGAAAAATACAGAATGGTATTTTGAGGAAGTAGGGGGTAGGGGACTTAGGGGACTTATGCCTTGGACGGTAACTTGCCCAGACTTGCCTTAAGCAGTTTCTAGCTGTGACAGAAAAGTAGGGGCTTAATGGTGGGACACAAGCGGGCCATGCTTAGGTGGTTGGCGGGCAGGTGACCCAGGACTTGAATTAGGGCATAACACTATCTGCTAAAGTTCTGCCTGGAATAAAGAGTGTGGTCTCTCAGAAGAGACTGTCACCCTTACTGTTAGAAAAGATGTTTTGAAAGGTCTACAAAGTTTTCAATTGCATTATTGCTAAATTGGTGTAATGAGTTGTAAAGCAAAACACATTTTGCTGTTTCAGTATGAATTTGTAGCTATTCCATGAACTAAGGAAAAGTTAACATTTATAACTGAGCGTATATGTAAAAGATTCAATTTCTGAAGTATCTCTCTCTTCTAAAGCGAATATAATCAGAGGACAGACAAGCTTTGTGATGTATGTCTGCTATTCAGTGGTGGGTTCAAGTCAGAAACCTCTTCTGTGTAAGGTCTACAGTTATATTAGTGACAACTAATAGCCTGTGAGGTATCTAGTCTATGTAGCATGTAGAAAAATAAAGGACTACACTTCTGGTCATTTTTCTCCTATTTCTTTTGGGTTCTTGTTTGTTTACTCTCTTTGCTAAATTTGTCTCTTCTAGGCTCAGCACCCTCCACTCACAGATGATGGCTCAGACTGAATGCCAATCACTGCCCAAAGTCACGACCCAACACCCTTTGGAGCTGGTGTCTGCCAAGTTCCGGACTTTGGGCACAGCCCCCTCTCCTTGACTGATGGACCCCTGTGAGGCAGGAACAGCTCTACCACCTTTCTCAGCATGAAGCAGCTTGGGAAGCTAAGACCTTTGTCCCTTGTCCCCAAATGAATCTAGGTCCCATCTGTTTGTGGGAGAGAATGATGCGATCTGGGATGCTTTTGTCTGTAACCTCAGTTTGTAAAATCTCACTTGTGTTCGGGTACCTATGTATGTAACATCAGTTTACTGTAATAAGCCTGTGCAATTAAGTTGTAAAAGTCACACTTTCCCCCAGCCTGAAAGTCTTTTCCCTGAGCTAGCAAGTCTGCCTAGATAACAGTACCCATGAATCCTTCAAAAACATTCTATAAACAAACCCTTAAAGAACTACATAGCTCCTTTGTTCTAGGTGGCCAGCTGCACCTGAGAACCTTGAACAACATTATCAGAGAGATAACTCACTCCCAATATGATATCTCCTGAATCCCTAATCAGTCCAGCTTCCAGACCTGGCACCACCTGAAACACTTAAGCCTATCTTCCCATCAGCCATATTGGACATTTAGGTATACTGTGAAAATCTTCTGCTAGAGCCCTCCTTTCTAAGGGAAAAGTAACTGCAAGTGCCAATCAAAGATAAGAGCTTTGCATGGGGAGGGGGGGGAAGGGGCTTTGTAGTGATTGTTTATAACCCAGCCTTTTGCTTCTGTAAATCGTCATCCTCCTCTGGACGTTTCCAGTGGTGTGGACTGACTGCTTCTTGTGATATTCTAATAAAGAAACCTTTCTGTTTTCACCTGGAGAGATCTCTGTGTAGCTATTTTGGCGTAGGGTCTTTGCACCTCACACAATACACATACACACATACATACACATACATACATATACATACACATACATACATATGCATATACATAAGACCTTATGCTTATTTCTTCCCATTATCTGTTTCTCTGAAAGCATCTTCCTCCATAAGTCCAAGACTTTCCATGTTTTTCTAAATAAGCCAGTGCATCATTTCCTACACCACAGCAATATTCCAATCCAATCACCTCCTATCTGGGAGATTGTCTATGAAAGTTTTTTTTTTCTAACTCTATTCCTATTCTATTTGTATTCTATTCTTGGATACACAAGTTTTATTTATACAAGAAAATTTTAATTTAAAATAATCGAAATTATCCTTTTTACACTTCAACACTGCTCTTACCTTATAATATAGTTTAAGGCCTGATACTACTGAATTTACTTCCTTTATATTTTTCTTCCTTGCTTTTTTTGAAGTTCCTGACATTCCAAATGAACTTTATTATTTTTTCTAATTCAGTAAGTTATTTTTTAGTCATTTATTTGGAATGACCTTGAATAAAGAGATTAGTTTTTAAATTGTCATTTTAAAAATTATATTGATTTTACCTATCCACGAACAATAAATATTACTTCAATTATTTAGATCTGAATTTATTTGTATAAATAGAGCCATTAGACTTGCCAAAGAAGAGAAGTGAGAGGAAAAGCAACAGCAGAGTGAGTTTAAAAAATGAAGGTGCTTCACGGAGATCAGGAGAGCAACAGAACTTTAGACCTGGGAGAAGAGATTTCTTTTGGTCTGGCCCTTTGGTGACTTCATCAGCAGAGGAAACTTTCCACTTGAGCAGATCAGTACCTGCTCTGTAATTTAGGGTCTTGGCTTAGAGCAGGGGTTCCTAACCTAGGGGCCATGAATTTGTCTCTTAAATATCTTTTTTTCTGCTTTTTGGAGGGCAATTGGGGTTAAGTGACTTGCCCAAAGTCACACGGCTAGTAAATGTGTCAAGTGTCCGAGGCTGGATTTGAACTCAGGTCCTCCTGATTCCAGGGCCAGTGCTCTACTCACTGCGCCACCTAGGCGACCATCTTTTAAATATCTTGATAGTTGTATTTCAATATAATTAAGTTTCCTTTGTAATAGTATGCATTTTATGCATTTAAAAATATTACTCTGAGAAGGAATTCTCAGACATTCTCAAGAGAAAACAGGCTTCACTAGATGGCCAAAGAAACAAAATGACACAAAAAGGTTAGGACCCTTTGCTTGAGAGATGCCAGATACTCTGAAATCATGTGACTTGCTCTGGAGCAGTTCACACAGCCTCTACTCACCAGAAGCAGAACTTGAACCCAGGTCATCCTGGCTCTGGGCCTGTTTTCTAAGCTACTACTCTGCTTCTCAAGAGGGACCTTAGTGGTCATTTAATCTAACTTCTTTATTTCATAGAGGAGGAAATTAAGACCCAAAGAGATCACAAAGCTAAATTGTAGCAGCCAGAACTGGAATCCAGGTGCCCAGACTTCCAAGTCAATGTTCTTTTTTCATGAATATTATTAGCCTCCCAATGTTAATTAACCTACACTCCTCTTTTAAGGCAACTAGGTTGCTCAGGAGATACAACCATGGCCCTGGAGTCAGAAAGTTTCATCTTCCTTGATTTGAATACAGCCTCAGACACTTATCAGCTGTGTGACCTTCAGCAATTCACTTAACCTCTGTTTGTCTAAATCCACTGGAGAAGGAAATGGCAAATCACCCCAGTATCTTTGCCAGGAAAACTCCATGGAGTAAGGTCATGGGTACTGTATCCAGCACAATTGTATGGCCTAGCAACCAGCTGAATAAAAGAGAGATGGGGATGTACTCAATAGTCTGTTAATTACAGAACCATTTCATGCAGAGCCAAAATACAAGAAAATCATAAGACATATTCCCTACAGCAGAAATTCCCTATACCAGAATGCAAGAACCCTCCTTTGGAATGGACCACTCCCTACCCCAGCCCAAGGCTAGTTTTTCATTAAGACTTCATCCTAGGACCACATCCAGAGGCACAAACAGGGAGTCACAACCAAGACCTGCTAATTAGCTACCCTGAATTTTCTTTAATTATTCATAGGACTAATGGAGGCATCCATCCAACAAGATTATACTCCTCCTGCATATCTGCCTAGTGACTTCATAGAAGAGGGGAGCATTTACTTAATGGGGCCAGGGGACCCCTGAAAGTCTGGTCTGCTACCCATGGGGTCACAAAGAGGCAGACACAACTAAACAACAAGTATTCCCCTTTTAGGGGAAAAAAGACAAATTGTACAAAAACAAACTTTGATCAATGATTCACTGATAAGCATTAGCTTACAGACTGGCTCCTGGGGTCAGAGCATAGGGATCCCAGTCCTACACCTTCAGTACTTATATAGTCACAGAGTAACAACGGATACTCATGTGGACTTTTTGTTTGTTTATTGATTGATTTTGAGATTGGAAGATTACATCTTCCACCCCTGGAGGTGCAGCTTATAGGCATGGAAGCTTTGACCTGCTCCTTTTCTGTCCTGGGTAGCTTTGCCCACACCAGCCTCAGCCTCACTAGCATCAAAGATTGATTACAGGCATGTACTGCCAGGCCCTGCTGAATCAGTAGCTTTTTAAGAGTCTCAGTCATCAAAAATTCAATTTGGCACACTGAAGCAAAGATATTTTAGAAGACTGGTCAACAAGGAGCTTTTGAGCAACCCTCACTTAACCTGAAAATCAAATTAACCTGAACCTCTGGTCAACTAAAGCTTTACTATATGATATCACAGTAGGTTCTATGTCCAACAACTGTAAGGCAGGAGATCACAAGCTAGAGGACAAAAACCATCAAGGAGAGGAGCAGCAGGGTGAGTTCAGGATCATAACAAGAATGTACTGCTGCCCATACTCATCCTCATTCCTTGCTCCTGATCTCTGCGGCAGCGTGGTATGAGGGGCGGCTAGGTGGCACGCGAGATAAGAGCACCCGGCCACAAGACTCCTCTTCCGAACTTCAGTCAGCCTCAGATGCTTCCTAGCTGTGTGACCCTGGAAAAGTCACTGAACTCTGTTTGCTTTTTCCTCATCTGTCAAATGAGCTAGAGAAGGAAACGGCAAATCACTCCAGTGTCTCTGCCAAGAAAACCCCAAATGGGGCCACAAGGAGTCAGACACAACTGAAAAACAACTAAATAACAAATGGGATACTGGAAAAAGGACTGGACTTGGGTACAAGAGAAATCTGGGTTCAGATTCTGCCTCTGGCACCTGCTAGTTGTAGAAACATGGACAAGCCTCTGCCCTCTGTACCTGGAATGCTTCCTGCCTCACTTCTGACTCTTACCATCCCATGTTTCATTCAAACTGCTCAAGCACCACCTTTACTATGAAGTCTTCCTGATCCCACCAGAATCTGGGGTGGGAACCTGCGGCCTCAAGGCCACACACAGCACTCTAGATCCTCAAGTGTGGCCTTTAAAACTTGCTAAGTTTGAGTTCAAGCCAAAGAATACACTCGAGGACCTAGAGGGCCACACGTGCCCTCGAGGCTGCAGGTTCCCACCCCAGATTCTGGAGGGATCAGGAAGACTTGATGGTGAAGGTGGTGCTTGAGCAAAGCTTGAAGGAAACACCTGCAAGATGCTCGTCTCTCCCTCTGCCCCACTGACTTTATATTTATTTTGTAGCTATTCTGAATGTGTTTAAACAAGTACATGTTATCTTCCCCTCCCTTCTCCTCCCCATGTAGACTCTTTGAGGACAAATGTTTTCATTCGAAATAAAATGAAATATTTGCAAAACTCTCTTCAAATCTCAAAGTGATAGAAATACTGGCTATTGTTATTAGTACAGCACCTGGCACATCAGTTCTTAATAACTGCTTATTGGTTGAGTGACTGATTGATTTGTAAGATCAAGATATTAATAACTTGCAGTACTCACTTCACACGGCTGTTGTGAGGTTCAAACAGCAAAATGTATGTGAAGTGCTTTGCCAGCCTTGACGTACAGTATAAATGCGAGGCATTGTTGTTCTTGTTGTTTGCTATTTTCTGGACACAGGCTGAAAACAGAATGCTGTCCAGGGCAGGCTGGCTGACTTTCTACCTACTCACATGCAAACATTGTCTCTTCAGAACAATGGTTTTGTGGGAAAAGTCTGCCGTTCACTTTATAGGCTGCTAACAGTGTACTGTACGGAGCTCTTAGGGTGTGGACTGAGTGAGTGGTTCATCTTTGGGAGGGTCAGGTTCTGAGATGTGTGAAGAGCCCAATGGCGGCTGCTGAGGGTCCAAACAGAAGGGAGGCCCCCGTCAAAACTGAGGACTTCATTACTCGGCATTACTCTGGCCAATTTGTACTCCTTGACATTCCTCCAGGCAGTGCTTTGAGAGAAATCTGGACTAAAGCTTACATCCTCCATTCCTATACTTCCCAAAGCACTCCATGTTAGTCAACAGCTCATTCAAGAGGTTCTTAACCTGGGGCCTGCGGATGTTCATAAATATATACATTCTTTGATACCTACCTTTGATACCTTTGATTCCAATACAAGTGATTTTTGTCATGTTGTGTATTTAATTTTATGCATTTGAAAATATTATTCTGAAAAGAGGTCTAGAGCCTTCACCAGATGCCAAAGGGGACCATGAAATACACACAAAAGGTTAAGAATCCCCTGTTTTGGAGCCAGAAAGTGCCTTAACTGACCCTCCATGTGCTTAGAGGCCCCTCAAGCAAAGGCTCTCCACACATTCTACCATTAAAGGTGCCTGCCCAAGGGTAAGGTGTCCCCCTAATGCCAATAGCCTCGGCCTGCCACTGTGCCCCGCTAAAACAAGGCAACAGCTGAAGGCCAAAGCAGTATTTAGGAGGAAGATGTTAGTTTGGGGGTGGGGGACGGGAAGGGGGCAAAGGGGCTATTTTTGCTTCCTTGCACAGTCTTCTGTCTACCCTCTACTTCTCTTTCAGAAAACAGGATACTATGACCACAGATATGGAGCTGACCATTGTGTGGAATCATTTGATTTAGCAGACCATAGAATCCCTGTGCTTCGTATACACCAAGAGCTCAATAGACGTCCCTCCTTTCTTCCTCCCTTCCTTCCCTCCCAACTCAATCCTTCAGGCACTAAGAGCTTTGAGAGTTGCATCTACTTCAAAATAACCTAATCCAAACCCCTCACTTTGTAGCTGACAAAACTGAAGCCCAAACTGTGGTTTGCCCAAGGCCTTACAGGCGTTAAGTGGCAAAGCAAGAATTTGAGCTGGGGCCTCCAACTCCAAACCCAGCACTTTTCCCACCGTTGCCATGCTAGAGGTCCCGAAGTGCACTGGCAGCAGGATACTATCCTACAACACTCTCAGAGCCCCCTTCATTCCACATTAATAACAACAACAATAATAAATGAGTAATGAAGTGAGGTGATACTTGCAAAGTGCTTACTCACAGTGCCTGGCACATAGTAGGTGATTGATAAATGCTTACTGTGCCTGGCACATAGTAGGTGATTGGTAAATGCTTACTCACTGTGCCTGGCACATAGTAGGTGACTGATAAATGCTTACTCACAGGGCCTGGCACACAGTAGGTGATTGGTAAATGCTTACTCACTGTGCCTGGCACATAGTAGGTGACTGATAAATGCTTACTCACAGGGACTGGCACATAGTAGGTGATTGA
>JAQQSW010018416.1:0-11250 GCA_028646575.1 Pseudocheirus occidentalis | reverse complement strand
AGGTGATGATTTGGGTGATGATGATGATGATGGTAGTGGTGCTAGTGGTGATTTTGATGACGATGGTGGTGGTGGTGGTGGTGGTGGTGATGGTGGTGGTGGTGGTGGTGATGGTGGTGGTGGTGGTGATTTTGATGATGATGGTGGTAGTGGTGATGGTGGTGGTGATTTTGGTAATGATGATGGTGGTGAGGATGATGATGATTGAGAGAACTACAACAATCTGATGGCTCATATCTCTATAGTGCTTTAGAGTTTACAGCATGATTTTTTTATGCAACAAGGCTCTCCTCATATCTATCTTCCATGAAAAGGAAATGCTTTGAAAAAAAGATTACCTTCTCTGGATATAAGAAGCGTTAACTAGCTGTCCAACATCACACAAGTCTGAATGTCAGAGACAAGGTTTGAAGCCAGTTCTGGTGACTCCAAAATTTCATTGGATATTGGTGACTGTTAGTTATTGCCACCACCCCCTATTGTGACCTCAGAGATGTAAAGCAAGGTCTCATTTTCACATAAATGTTCATAGCAGCATTTTTTTTTTGTCTTAGCAAAGAGTTAGAAACAAAACAGATTTATCCTTTTGGGAACAGCTAAACAAATTGTGTTACATGAATGTAACAGAACTGTAGAGTTGTAAATGGGAAGAATAATGTGACAAAATTGAATTCTGCATAGTTATAATGACCAGGTTGGCCCTGGAGAAGAGGTGAGAAAATATATCTCTTCCTTTGGTTTTTTTTGAGGTAAAAGACTATAACTATAGAACTTTGAATATTGAATATACTGTCAGACACTATTGATGTTAGTAAGTTTTGCTGAATTGCCTTGTCTTTTTAAATCTTTAATTCAACAATAATAATCAAAATATCTAACATTTATATCATGTCTGTTGTGTGTCAGGTACTTTAAAATCATTGTGTTATTTAATACTCATTTTTATTGACCAGGGTCACATAGCTAGTACCTTGAACTTAGGTCTTCTTGACACCAGGCTAGGTACTCTACTCACTGCCATCACCTGACCTTCAAGAGAAGACTCTGTGAGTAGAAGGGAAGAGAAATCTCCAAAGATGAACCTGATACAAAAACAAAAGAAAACAATGAAATTTAAACTACTGTTGTTTTTTTTAAAGGGGAAAAAATTCCTGGAAAAGGTTACAAATTGCTAAGTGGCTCTAAGTCTAGGCAGGGAAATTCCTACATAAGAAAACATTTTCAGTTGAAAAGAAAATTATAAAATCAATACGTTATTCAGTCCAGGATAAGAGTTCTCAATGTAGATTGTGTAAACTTTTTTAAAGACTATTTTAATAACTATATTCCCATATAATTGGTTTCCTTTGTAATCCTATATATTCTGTTTTATTCATGACAACATTATTCTGAGAAGGTGTCCATAGGTTACACTTAGACTGCCAAAGGGGTACACTCCACAGGAAAAAAAAAAGGTTAAGAACCCCTGCTAAAGGAGAATCTTTATTCTTCCTCCTAGGGCAATCTTTAGATCAAGTCAAGCTGTGGCATAGCCATTGCAATAGTTAAGATGCCCAGGTTTGCATCCCCAGATATTGGAGTGTGAGCCATACTATTCTTTTTTCTGCCTTCATTCTTGCTGGAATATTTTTGCTTTTGTGTTCTTCCTGTGCCTTGCCCATATTCTTCAAAAGTTGTACCTCACTGACTTTATTTTTCTACCAACCTCAGTGTCACTGTGAGGAAGGAGCCTTGTTAACCTTCAAGCATTGTACAAATGTCAGCTCTTGGAACAATTCTTCTCCCTCTTCCCTTCTTATCCTTTCCACAAAAGCTCAAGCTGAGGTTGGCAGATTTGCCTGAAAGATTCTAGAAACTAATGGAAGGGATCTAGGAGTTGTGACCCATGTCAGCTCAAGTCAATTCAACAAAATAGTTTGAAGTGCCTACTTGCTGAGCCCTATGCTAAGTGCTAAAGAAGTTATGTGAATGTGATAGAATACATTTGTGCTGGAAAAAATATCAAAGACATGGAGAGACTGATACAAATGAAATGAGCAAAGCCAGAAAAAACGTTTTATAGTTTAATATCTAGTCTGTAAAAGCAAGCAAACCTTAAAGACTTAAGAACTCTGATCAACACAATGGCCAACCATGATGCCAGAGAACCCATGATGAGGAGTGCTGTCATAATCCTCATGACAGAGTGATTATGACTAATATATAGAGTAAGAAAAGCATGTTAAAATGTGACCAATAGGAAAATTTATTTCTTTGGCCTGTGCTCATGTAGTACAAGAGTTATTGAATTCTTTCTTCCTTTCTACCTGTGTTTTTAGTTGATGGGAAAGAAAAAATAAAAGCTTGATAATTGTTGGTTAATTTTCCTGAAATGCTTATTGTCTCTTACCTCCTTTTACAGATAAGTTCTATAAATTGGCCTACTGTTATATAAAGTATTGATTTTAATATTTGAATGAAAAAATGAATGAAGAAAAAGCATTTATTAAGTGCTGTGTGTCAAGCAGCTTGGTGGTACAGTCAATAGAGCCCTGGGACTGGAGTCAGACACTCATCTTCCTGAGTTCAAATCTGGCCTCAGACATTTAGTAGCTGTATGACCCTGGGCAAGTCACTTAGCCCTGTTTGCTTCACTTCCTCATGTGTAAAATGAGTTGGAGAAGGAAATGGCAAACTGCTCCACTATCTTTGCCAAGAAAACTCCAAATGGGATCACGAAGAGTCAGAAATGACTCAACAGCAACAACATGTGTCAAGCACTGTACTAAACACTGGGAACACAAATATAAAAATGGAATTAATTCTTGTTTTGAGGATCTTACATTCTAATGGTGGAGAAAACTCACATAGGAGAATGGAAACTAGGGAGCGGGCAGGAATATACTGGAACCAGCTTGTTACTGGCTCAGAATCAATAGGTAAATTTCCAGCGTCAGCATTTACACGTTGGAAGTTGGCAACTACAAATCTAGATCTAGACATGATTGTCTAGACTTAGGAAATTGATGAAGAAAATATTAATAATGCAGATTAAACTTAAAAGTGTGTGTCATATAATTTGGGGGGAAGGGAAGAATTATTTGTTTAAAATTTACCAGAAGCTTTTTCAACTGGGTATTTTGGGTTGGTAAATGTAGCCAGAGGGAAGTAGATGGACATGCCCTTTCCAACAGCAATGTCCATATTGATTAGAAGAGGGTGTGGGTGCAGGGATAGGAGAAGGCATAAGAAGCAGCAGAGGGGCTCTCAGGTAGATGGCCAGGGATTAAAATGAAGCTTGACTGAGGCTATTAACATGAGCCATATGAAGGACATACCAATTAGGAGAGAGAAGATGGGGATTCCAGAACTGAGAGGGGTAAGTCTTCCAGGGCAGAATTTTTTGTTCTAAGGGTGAAGCTACTGGCAAGAGGATGGTCCCAGAGAGTAAAGTGATTCATGATTGGGGTGGCCTAGATATAGGGGGTCAATAATCAAGAGCAAAGACAGAAAACAGAAGGAAATGCAGCCCTGGCAGATACACTGCCCTGAACTCAGGATAGTGTCCTGGCATTTCACAGAAGGTAGGCAGCAGCTTACTGAGGAGGCCAGGAACCTACAGAGTAAAAGCCCAATGTCTAATTGAGTCAGGAATCTAGTTAGGATCCCTCAGTCCCAAAACAGCACTGTAACACCTGAGGAAGTTAAAGCAAACTCACAGCTTTACCAGGAGCTATTTAAATTTTGGACTTAACTACTTAATAAACAGAATTGTTAGGTATTTCTTTTGGTAAAGATAGTATGAAAAAAAATGCTGAAACACCAAGGGCTCAGGGAACAGAGAAAGTCTGGGAAATTCTGAGTTAGGAGACCTGGACTCTAGTCCTATTTATTCTGTTTATTATTTCAATGGCCTTGGACAAGTCAATTAAGCTCTATAGCCTTCTACTTCCTCTCTCTAAATCTAAGGGACTGGACTTCACTAGACAATCCCCGTAGTCCCTTCTAATTCTCAAATTCTCTTGCTCTTTGGGTAAGAATTTTTGTTGTTGTTCAGTCATGTCTGACTCTTCATGACCCCTTTTGGGATCTTCTTGGCAAAGATGCTGGAGTGATTTACCATTTCCCTCTCCATCTCATTTTACAGATGAGGAAACTGAGGCCACACGGGGTTAAGTGACTTGCCCAAAGACACACAGCTAGTAAGTGTCTGAGGTCAGATTAAAGCTCAGGAAGATGAGTCTTCCTGATCCCAGCCCAGCAATCTCTCACTGTACCAGCTAGCTGCCCAAAAAGAATTAAAGAGAAAGAGAGAGAGAAGTGAGAAACCTTGATGGGGTCCCCCACAATGCTTGATAGTCTGCTCCTTCTAGGTCAGCCTCACTCTCTACTTTTGCTTTCCCTTATAGATGCAGACGCAGTTTGAAAAACTATGCTACCTCTGCCCAAGGCAAATGTATAGTGATATGTGAAGGCAGGTTCTAGTATAGAGAGGCTGAATGCCCTCTCCCACTCCCACCCCCATGAGACACCTACCTCTAGTGCTTTTCAGTCAATGAGTCTGAAATGCTTCATGAATAAATCTAGCAACCTCCCCACATTCATAGGAACTGTAGAAGATGGAGACAGAAAGGTTATTCCAAGGTCATAGTCAACTGACAACTGATTGATGACTCAGTGAATGGTCCTGGAAGTTATGGGGACATTTAAAATCCTCCCTCCCAGAATTTAGAGCTCTAATTTAGAAATTAGAGCTATAGAACAGCTCGGTGTGGTGGAGAAACATGTTAGATTTGTGTTCAGAAGACACCTACATTCAGATACTACCTCTGACCCTATTTGGGTGCCCATAGGCAAAATACTTGATCTCCTTGAGGATCAGCTTCCTCATCTCTAAAGTGGGGATAATATCT
Organism: Pseudocheirus occidentalis; assembly: GCA_028646575.1. NCBI lineage: Eukaryota > Metazoa > Chordata > Mammalia > Diprotodontia > Pseudocheiridae > Pseudocheirus > Pseudocheirus occidentalis. The sequence continues at coordinate 6,358 of JAQQSW010018416.1, read as the reverse complement.
TCCTAGGGTGTTATGAGGATTAGGGAGGTAATGTATGTAAAGCACTATGTAAATGTCAATTATTGATCTCTGATCATTTAGTTTGGGTCCTGGGGTGCAAAAGCCCAGGATTGTGAATAAGGAAATTAGGTCCAAGATTCAGCATTGCCACTACCTAGATGTATGGCCTTGACTAAATGTAAAGCCAATGCCATACCCATAGCAGCTGCTTTGAATAAGCATACATTTTCCCAGGGTTTGTTCGAAAAATATGATAACCCCTCCTCCCCCAAGACAAAACCAGAGTATTTATTTGGGACATTGCTATTAGGATACTGTGGCAGGACAAGTTAGGGGAACCCTGCTTTCCATGGCAGACCTGAGAGAATGTGGGGAGCCGTGCTGTCCCGCAGCAGGGTTGAGAGAGAATTGGGAACCCTGCTATTCTCCAGCAGGGCTGAGAGTTGTCTACCCAGAGTCAGTGAGACAGGGTGAGATAAAAGAGAAATGGGGCCTCAAAGAGTGGTGGAAAAGTCTCCTTTATTGTCTTAAGTGAAAGCCTTTTATTGAAGCTTCCTAATGGCTTTCCCCTGTGGACAGTGTTCCCAGGCCAGGGACATAAACACCAGGCTTCATCTTGAGAATCCAATCCTTGTACCTGTGTGCTTGAGCTCTTTTCCTGGGGGAAGGGGAACTGATCCAGGCCTGGCAGCAAGCCCTTCACCTGAGGGGGCTTATTCAGCCATCAGAGTCAGAGTCTCACTGGCCCATCGTCCTCAACAGGATACCAAGAAGCATCATCATCATCATCATCATCATCAATCCAGGGAGCACTAACACCACAACATTCTGTCTGATGAGTCTCCCCACAAGCAAGTTCCCCTAGGCAGGTTCTTCCCTTTGCCTGCTTCTCTCTCAGCCCTTGTGTCTCTCTCCCGCAACCCCTCTCCCTCCAAGCAATACAATATATATATTGTTTCCGGTCAAAGACTTTGATTGACTTAGTGCTGAGAAACTTGGAAATCAGCACTTAATTGGAAATGTGTGGGGATCCCTGAGTCTACTTAGCTCTGCATCAGGGCTCCAGGTAAGGCCTATTAATTGGCGGGGAAGATCTTATATCCCATTAACCTTGCACTGTCTTGTCACCTCTGTGAGCCTCGGCTTCCTCACATGTAAAATGAAACTTGAACTACTAGATAACCCTTAAGACCACTTCTGCTCTAACATTCTATAATGCCATTAAGGAACAATATGGCAGAATGGATAGAGTACCATACTTTAAGTCAGGAAGACAGGTTCAAAATCTGCACCTGGCACTAGCTTTGTGACCAAAAACAAGGATGAGTATCCTCATCAGTAAAATGAAGAAAAGAATATCACTTAGGTCCTCCCACACAGGATAATTATATGACACATTGAATAATTGACACTGCAAATGTGCAAACAGTGATAGGACTGTGATTTTATTGTTACAGGGATCTCCCTAGATAAGGAACCTCTTCCCTCTACCAGTGTAGATCAGAAACTTTCCTATTATATACATATATATACATACACACATATAAATGCATGTATGTACGTATATGTATGTGTATATATGTATGTATATCTACACATATATACATTTATATAATATATAATAGTGTACAATATATAAAAGTATATATAGTATAATAGTATATAAGTGTATAATATATAACAGTATATATTATGTAAATAGAATAGAATATAGTACAGAATATATAAAAGCATATAATTATATAATTTTCTGTAATTATGAAATTATATTCTGTAATTAATTAACATACATTTATATTAAAGAGTTGCCTTGAGTACTAAGTGGTTAAATGACTTGGCCAGAGTCACACTGTGTGTCACATTGGAGACTTGTTCCCAGGTTATCCTGGCTCTGAGGGCTCCTCTCTATTCATTGAATCATACTGCCTCTCAAACTTTAAAATGCTATATAACTTTTAGTTATTATGATTTTTTGTATACACAGATAAAAAACCAAAAAAAAACTTAGAACACAACCTAAAAAAGACCAGGTGATTTTGTTGTTGTTTTAGTTCATTTTGTAACTCTATTTGGGGTTTTCTTTGCAAAGATACCCTGAGGCAAGAAGAGTTAAGTGACTTGCCCAGGGTCACACAGCCATTTGAGGTCAGATTTAAACTCAGGTTCTCCTGACTCAGTTTCCTCATCTATAAAATGAGAAGGAAAGAAGAAAATGGCAAAGCACTTCAGTATATTTGCCAAGAAAACCCCAAATGGGGTCATGAAAAGTCAGACATCACTGAATGATAACAACCTCCTGACTCCAGGGCTGGCCTCTACCCAGTTCAGATGATACTTAGAAATAACTCCTCTCAAAGGAATTAGCTGAAGAACAGCAATAAAAGTATGGTTAGCATGATGCGGGCTATCTGGAGGAGATGAATTTTGAAGGTAAGAGTCTTGGAGTGGTGGGAAGGGAGGAGAGCAAGGGGACAGTGATGGGCAAGGAGAAGGACATGTGGAAAGATCCATAAATTGAAAGAAGCAGCCCTGGGAGCAGGGGCAAGCAAGTCTGTTTCTTTGGCTAGAGTGACAGGGAGTAATGAGCAGTGAAGCTGGTGAAAAGCATGGGAATACCTAGGGGATCAGCCTGAAGGAGCAGGCAGAGAGACTGAGAGTTCTGTGAATTAATGAGTTGCTTTGGAAGAGAACCCAGGGACCCTGTTTCCCAGTCCAGTACTTAAGTTCTAAAACTAAATTGTCTCATGTGCACAATTTAACTCTGTTCCCTGAAAGATCTCCCATTATGCTCTGGGTCACTCTCTTATTTTAGCTTTTTTGAATACCCTCCTGAGAATTCTCTTTATTTCAGCTCTGATTTGAAAACAGCTAAATTAGAAACTTTTTCCTTTTTTAATGGGGCTTTGGATCATAGCTGTTGTTGTGCTGGAGCTGTAAGAATGCATTTCTCCAAAACATACCGCCGAGGTGAAGAGCATGTAGTACTGGGCCTCCTGAGACCAGGATGGAAGAGACACAAAACTTCATACATCAGGAATTTTCTTGACTGTCTTTCCTAGGCTGGAGTCCAAGATGAAGCTGAGAAAATGAAAAGGGATTTGGCTGACAAAGCAGATGACAGGCAGAGAGAGCAAGTGGAACAGAGGCAGCCAATGGTGAGAGGAGACTTGGCAAGTGGCTGCGAGACACCCCTTGTTCAAAAACCATAAAACTCAGATTGTCTGTCTCGAACATGAGCCCTCACGTGCAAATCATTTCAGTCCATGGAAAGTAGTTTGCCAGGAAGGCTCACTCCAGGGGGCTGGATTCATTCTCCAGCATCACCATCTGGCTCTCTGCCGACACAGAGTGGACAGGGATGAGAAGAAAACTCAACAATGAAAATTCTAATGGCTGCGAGATGAGCAGCTATTTTATTGGCTGAATCTGGGCTATGGGAAAAAAAAGTCAGGCAACAGAGAGAATGGAAGGGGGCACTGGACCTTTCTAGGGAGGGGGGAAAGGAAGGAAATTTGTTTCTCTAGTCTGAGTGTTAGCAGCAAGCCAGGTTCAACTTAATGGCAGGGCTCTGATTGTGTTTCATTGGTGGTCCTATAAAAACTGACAGATGTCTCATTTCTTGCAGGTTTCATAATAACATGGGTTCTTGGATGATCTCTTACCCTCCCACTTCCCTATGCCGATGTCCTTAAATAATAAGGCTAGGTGGCGCAGTGAATAGAGTACCAGTCTTGGAATCAGAAGGACCTGAATTCAAATCCAGCCTCAGACTCTTGACACTTACTAGCTATTGGAACACTTAGCATTGTTGGTAGAGTAGTGAACTGATCCAACCATTCTGGAGAACAATTTGGAATAATGCCAAAGGGCAATCAAGTGTGCATACCCTTTAATCCAGCAATACCATTACCAGGTATGTATCCCAAAGAGATTATAAAAAAGCGGGAAAGGATCCACATATACAAAAATATTTATAGCAGCTCTTTTTGTGGTAGCAAAGAATTAGAAATTGAGGGGATGCCCATCAGTTGGGGAATAGCTAAACCAGTTGTGGTATATGAATACAATGGAATACTAGTGTGCTATAAGTAATGAGGAGCAGACAGATTTCAGAAAAACCTGGAAAGACTTACATGAGCTGATGCTGAGTGAAGTAAGCAGAACCAGGAGAACATCATATACATTAACAGAAACACTGTTTGATGATCAACTCTGATAGACTTAGCTCTTCTCAACAATACAAGGATCTAAGACAATTCCAAAAGACTCAAGATGGAATATTCTATCTGCATCCAGACAGAGAACTACGGAGCCTGAATGCAGATCGAAGCACACTATTTTCTCTTTTTTTTTCCTTTCTCATGGTTTTTCACTTTTGTACTGATTCTTCTTTCACATAATGGCTAATGTGGAAATGCTTAATATGCTTGTACATGTGTAGCCTATATCAGATTGTATGCCATCTTGAAGAAGAGGGAAGGGAGGGGAGGAATAAAAAATCTAGAACTCAAAATCTTATAAAAGTGAATATTGAAAACTAAAAAAAAAAATAAGTCTAAGTTTGGGGACTTAATTCTCCAACTTGGAAGCCACTTTGTTTTATTTTCCATAGGTGTGCATTAATGTGCAAGGATTTAGCAAATGTACATAAAGGCAGGGTCCGTTCCTGGGACAACTGTGGCATCACTGACATTGTCAACCTGGTCCCAACCTGTCTTTCCCGTCTCATCATACATTATACTTCTTATTGAACTCTAGGTACCAACCAAACTGGCCTCTCTTTATTTCTTATGTGTGGACCTCCACCTCTTGCTTCTACACCTTTGCACTGACACAGAGGTCTTCTATATTTGGCATGCACTCCTGGCTCATATCTGACTCACAGAATCCCCCTATTCCTTCCAAGGGCAGCTCAAAGATGGCCTTCTATCAAAGCGTTTACTGATCCCCTATTTACCCTCAACCACAATGCTTTCCATCTCTTGCTTACTTTGTATTTAATTCTATATATATTCCATATATGTGTGTATATATATACATATACATACATATACACATTCTACATATACATATTGTCCTTCCCATAGAATGTAAGCTTCCTAAGAAAGGAACTTGTTTCATTCTTTGTACTTGTATCCTCCACACCTAACACAACACCTGTGGCATGTAGCAGGTATTTGTCAGATGTTTGTTGATTAATCGTCCTCCATGCTTTTTTTCCTTTAATTCCAGAGCCCACACCCTCTCCAGGTACCCTGTTTCCTCATTTCCTTCCCATCCCTACCCTCAAGCATCCCGACTATTGTATCTTCACTACTCTTTCCCCTTTCTGAAGGACTCTGTTTCTACCTTGCTCTCTCTTCCCTACACCTATGAAAATTTATCTCCTCCCATCAAAATGTATCTCATTTACATGCCTGTCAAGCTGGAAGAACTCTAATTTTATTTTGCAAGAACTGAGATGTTAATGACTAATAACGTTATTATCCAGCTTCCCAAGGAATGCTAAGCCAAAAAAAATTTTTCTCTGATAGTATAAAGTCAGTCATCAGTAAGAGGTGGGTGGGAAGAGATATTAGGGAGCCAGGGTGTCCCTTCTGTGACCCTTAGATCCATCATAAAAGAGATAACTACCCCCAGCCACAAGGCCATCCCTATATAAAGTTGGTGTGGGAATTCTTTTTTCAGCCTCCCTAGTTGTTTGGTTATTTTTTCTGGATGTGGGATTTAGTATTTCAGTTGGAAAGTACATTCTTTGGAAAAGATGAATGACCTGCTATAGATTAAGACTAGTGTGAGTGACAGTTGAATTGTTAAGAACATAGGTCTAAGTTTTAAGCAAAATATTCATTCTTATTTAAAGTTTCTGAGTTTTTTGCTCATTTTGAATGCAACAAGCTATAGTATACTGGAGAGATTTAAACACCAGACGATAGAACACTATGAGACACATAAAATTTGTCACCCCTAACTTAACTCACTCCATCTCCTCACCAGCAACCTTGCCCCCTTGGAGCAGAACCTGAAAAGGCCTTAGCTTAAAAGGGCCGGGGTCTCCCACTGCATCCTTGGCCATGTCCAGTCATCTTGATTGCTATCTGGCCACTGGACCCAGATGGCCCTTGAGGAGAAAGTGAGGCTGGTGACCTTGCACAGCCCTCCCTCACTCAAATCGAAGTCAACTGCAAGTCATGTCATCATCTCCCTGATGCCATAGTCCTCTTTGAAAACAAAGGACAAACCACAACCACAACCCCTTGGAAGACCTTTCTTCTCCCTACCCCCCCACTTTTCAACCCCCCTTTATATTTGTCCTCCTCTATTAGAGGAAAACACCATTTTAAGAGTAAGAACCATC
>JAQQSW010018415.1:0-11250 GCA_028646575.1 Pseudocheirus occidentalis | reverse complement strand
TCCCCCCAGCTTTGGCTTGCTGAAAGCGCACCCCAGGACCACCACCCAAGACCACAATCCAGATCCAGGCCACTCAATGCAAGAGCCCTTGGCCCTGATCAATCGATTCAGCGCCCCCTGCGGAGTGTGCAGGCCAGCGGCTCTGAAGCAGCCTGGTGGGGCTGGCGGCTGCCAGTTCCAGCAGTTCCCTTCCCCCACTGCTTCATTGGCCCGGGAGCAGATCCACAGAACTGCTTTTCTTCCCCCAAATTAATTTTCAAAGTTTTACTTTCACTAACCGTCTCTGACCCTGGGGCTTTTAAAGATCCCCTCAGGCAGGTGCTTTAGATTTTCTTTGAAGTAGTCTCAAGCTGTGGCTTGGGAGGCTCAGCTCCTCCTGGCCGCCCTGGGGCCTGGCCTGACCGCTGCTGCTGTGGTTTTGGGCTGCTCCAGTGTGAGCTTCCCCTCTCCTGTCCCCATTCCTCACACCTTGGCAGATGTGGAGGTGCTGGAGGCTGTAGCCCCTCTCCTCTGAAGACTGGCTACGGCTCTGCTCGGCTCGGCTCAGCTCAGTCAGGCTTCTTCCCCCTGCCCCGGGCCTGGCCGCCCCGATGAGTCCTTGCTGCCAAGCTGCCTTCAGCAAGAGATGTGTTTTCTCTATTTTTCTGAGTCTCAGAGTCCTAGACTTTCCTAGACTTTGTCTGGCCTCATATTTTATGGGTGTTTAGGGTGACGGTGTGGGAGCTGCGGGACCTTGCTGCTTCTACGCCGCCATCTTCTTTAAATTTATTTCTACTTGGTTCTAGCTTCCTAGATTCCACTCCATGTCCTATCTCTTGTGATCTTTCTGGATCCCCCTCCAGTAAGTGAATTCAGCCCCTCCAGATCTATATCACCTGACAACTGGATAAGCATCCCATTTGTGCCTTTATTCAAGCTAAGAAGAGCAAAGCCTGACTTGAATATTTGTCCTAAGAGTGCACAGATAAGAATGTAAAACCAGGAGCAGGAATGGGAAGCTACAAACAGGCAAAGTCAGGTTTGATCCAAGGAAACTTCCTAAGAAGTTGAGCTATTTCTGAAAGCAGAAGGAATAGGCTGTCTCAGGAAAGCAGGCCTCACTCTTCCCTTATCAGAGGGAGCAAAGGCTCCCTTAGAGCAAAGACTAGGTGGCTGCCTGAAGCTGTTGGGGAACACCTTGGACCAAATGGCCAATAAGCTGCCTTCCAACTTTAAAATTGTATAATCTAACCCATCTTCTTTACCTATTCCCTGATGTATGTCTTTCATGACATCCCTCTCTTCATCAATCCATGATTTTTTTCTGCTGCTTCTTACCCCACAATTTTCCTTTACTTTGCATATTTTATGTTTTTCAGAATTAATCCCATTTCATGACTTTGGGTCACCAGAGTTCACTGTACCAAGAACCTATATTTTGTTCTCACTGTCATTTTAGTACCAACATAAAGGATTTTCAAGGCCCAATTTATATTCTGATTTCTCCTACCTGCCTACCAGACAGGTGTCACCCTAAGTCCACATATGCTTTCAGAAAAGGAGACAGGTAGTAATAGGGAGATGGGGGTGAGGCGGCATTATTACAGAAACTACATGATATTTTATCTAGTCTCCACTCTAAAAGGCAGGTCACAGAAGGTCTTCCCTAGAGATTTCACAGAAATTCATATTGTGATATGGCTACTCTATAAGCAATGGCAGCTACTGGTGTGAAAATCAACAGGACTTCCTCTACTTCTCCTTGGCAACCACACTTCTGAGGTGATTGTTTTGTTTTGCAAGATGATTGAAAGGACTTTACACCAAATACCCTTACTTTCATTTATATCTCAAGTTGTTGAGAACTAATAATTGCTCTCCCTCTCCCCACCAAAAAACAACCCAACAACTTGTTTCTTGCTGGAAGACAACTTAGGAACATGTAGTCAACTAAAAAGTATACTTTGTTCCTGGGTTTCAGAGCATTTAATAGTATCATTTGGTGGTAATAAAGAACACAGAATTAGGAAGCAGAACAAGTACCTAATTATAATTAAATGCATTATGAGTGTCCAAAATGTGCTCCTAAAATTCTAACCTGCTAATGTGAGAGTGGCACTGAAAAAACCCAGAAGGAATTTCCATAATCTGCCAAAAAGAAAAGAAAAGAAAAGAAAAGAAAAGAAAATTCATTACAAATCATAAAGCCAATTGTGATTCTACTAAACATAATTATGTAAAATGGAAAGCTCTAAGGGCATGAACAAAAAGGCCTCCCAATCTCATAAAATATGCAGTGAGATTTCTAATTTGAAGAGCTCATGTACCTAAAGCTCCCCTCCTTTCCGTAAATGCCTTAAAAAGATTCTTCCTCCATCTAGGAATGCTGAAAAGGAAGCTAACTGCCCCTCCACAGAGTAACAACTTCAGGGAGGTAAAAATATTTCCATTTGCATTCTCCCAAGTGACCTTCAATGGGCACCAACTTGATGCCAGCTTATAACAGAGTTCCAATGTCAAGCTTAGGTGTGTTCTTTAATGAAATACACTGTCACCTTCACTTTAATAATGACACCACTGACCACAGCACTGGAGCACGATTTCCAGAAAATATCTTTAAGGAAAACCATGGGAATGAATATATGGGGGAAATCCATAAAAAGTTAAGAATTTGTGAGTTTTACCTTTCACTTTCTGAAAGGAGCAGAAACATTTGGAGATCAGTGCTGCAGCTTCTCTGTATACACAGAGGACTGCACACTTCCTACAGGCTACCTCTTTTCTACAAACTGCTCATTTCCTCCTTGATCCAACTTACTGCTTCATTAGTTGTGGCAGGTTGGATCCCAGACAGTATCAGGGCTAATGCAAAGACATCAAAGTCGTCTAGAAAGACTTCATTCAGAAACAATGCTATAAATGCCCCCACCTCATAGGACCTGAGCATAATGTGCATTTCCACTATTTGCTAGCATAGAGAGGGGCAGGGGAAGGGGGTGGGGGTGAAGTAGATAATGTAGGAATCTGGTTTCCTCAGACTGGCCAGAACACAAGAAGGACCCTCCAGAAAGGAAACAGGAACAACGTGCTCCCCACTCCACTCATTCTGCACGTTCATCAGGTCCAGCCACTCCAGTCTCCAATCCTGTCTCCTTTTCTCTCCCCAGACTGTCAGAGCTGAAATCTACAGAGCATTTGATTGAGGGCAGGTGCCAAGTGAGCTGGTTTAAAGGTTTAGCCAGACCCCAGAGCAACAAAGGAAAAAAAGGGAAAAACATTTAACTGTATCAGAGTTTAGTCTTACTATACTTTATCACACTAGATTTCAAAAACACAAGAGAACACGGGAGGCTTGTGACTAAGAACAAGGCAGATTTGTCCTTGCATATAAATCTAACTTTTCTGAAAGAGTATAAACTTTGGAAGCTAAGTAACCCAAGTATTAAAAGTACCTTCCCTATATATCTTTTAAGGTTTCTGAAAAGCTAAATATTTGGGGGGGGAGGGCAATTGGGGTTAAGTGACTTGCCCAAGGTCACATGGCTAGTTTTTGTGTTAAGTGTCTTGAGGCCAGATTTGAACTCAGGTACTCCTGACTCCAGGGCAAGTGCTCTACTCACCGCACCACCTAGCTGCCCCAAAGCTATATATTGTTTAGTGTTTGCAGCAACTGAAATGAAAATGAAATTATTATTTTGGAAACCGTCTCTTCTGGCTGAACATTTCCCTGTTGTTTCAATACAAAAGCTATTTGAGGCTTACAATAAGTAACAGGGAGAGGAGTAGGGGGCGAATAAACTGGAAATATTTAAAAACAGTTTAAAAAAACACATTATTTCTCTTTGGGTCAAAATTATTTCTTTTCCAAACTAAAGGATCTCCCACTCTTCCTATGTAACAGGATTCCACAGGCACTTTGATACTTCAAGGCAGAGTGAAAGAAAAACAAAGTCTTTACTATGATTCAATTCTAAGCAATTGTAAAACTCTGTATTTTACCCTAAATTCAGTCAAGATTTTACAACTCACTTTTTCCTCGAAGAGAGCTATAAGAACAACTAACAAAGTTTCCATCTTCTTTCCTAAGCAGGAAACAAGTCCATGAGATTACACTGACTGCAATCATGTTGTGTGAATGATGCAAACCAACAAGGGGGCAGAGGAGAGCTCCAAATGCCCAAAGAAAAATGCCTTTCCCCACCCCCAAGGAAGGCTGCTCCTCTCAATGCCTTACAAGAATCCAATGAATGCCAGAGAACTGAAACATCCTTTACACAGTCTTTCCCCTCCCCACAATACCCCTCTGCATGTGTCACGTCAGGGAGCTCATGTTGCTATGGGGCCTATAACTCAGCAACTGTATTTCCTGACATTTGTGTGGTTAAATATGCAACTTGAACATTTCACTACGGAGGTTTTGCACACAATTTTACGGAACACTTAACAAAGAGAGTACAAGTTGGTACAAATCCACACAGAACTGAAATCAGTGAGTTCCTCCACATTAGTTATGAGAATGACGTCCCATCTTTGGGGGTAGGGGACCCCCGCCACTGTCTGAGCCAGCCTGCATCCTCAGCAGTGCTTGGCACGCTCAGAGGGTGGGGCCACAACAGCCATAACAGAAATATGATGCAAAGCCAGTTGTGACCACCTTCTTTGCACTATAGAGTGAGGGAGAGGCTGTCATACCCTTGCACACACTAACTTGGTAAAAGAAATGTTCCTCAAATTTACTCCAGCTTTTACTCCTCTGAGCATCAAGATCATCCTCCGTTCACATCATTCCCTGAGGACAAAGTGGTTATTATGCTAGCTATTTGGGAAAACCCAGTCAGCCTTGTTTACATGGCTGTATCCCCATCCCCCGTCCCCCTGTGCTCCTCGCCTTCTCCTGGGCATGAAAATAGACAGAACTAAAGGAACAGCTGGGGATCATTAAACTGACAGAAATAGCTTGGGAGACTCTGATAGGGGAGGGAGGCACAGAGTGTCAGATTAAAAAAAACCCAAAGGGCAACAGGAAAGGGTGGAGGGGAGGTTGAAGATCCTCTCACACCCACCTTCCCTTTGCACTTGGGTAAATTCACCAAAGCTCATGAAAACCCAGGTGAATACTATTCCACCTGCTCCCTTTTTCCCCATCTCTTGGATGAAATGTATGGTCAGACTAGGAAATTATTAAGTTTTACTAAGTGTCAAGACCTGTGCTGGAGACATAAAGAGAAAAGGGGAGACAATCCCTACTCCCAGGAAGCTCACTGTCTAATGGGGGGAGGGGGCAGGGATAGGTTCAACTACAATGACAATGGAATGGCCCCCAAACCTTAAGGGAACAGCAGTGAGGTATACAGCAAGACCCAGAGGGCCCAAGGTTATATAAGAAGTTAAGATGGCAGTACCAGGGCATAACAGGGCAAAGAGGCAGATCAGATGGTAATAAATCTGGTGGTCCTCCATCTTTTAGAAGGAATGGAATTATTGGTTCTTGTCTCATCCACATCCTGTGAACAGACAAGTAGCTAGGAAGAAGGCAAGGTATGTAGGACACATCCTACAGAGCCAACTCCTGCCACCACCACTTCCTCCCAGATGGTTCTGAGATGGCTCAGTGTCAGAGAAGTAGGCAAGGGAGGAAGACAAGGGGTTGGGTGCTGTAACTCTCAACGTGTAGAAGGTTGCCTGAGCATTCAAGTTGAAGCTGGTAAGAGTCTCAGGAGTTAAAAGTCTCCTCTAGGAGGGACTAGCAGCCTTAGTTATCTCAGGCCCAACACCTCAGGTTGACCCAAATCCCTAGAACAGGTTATTCTTTTGTTTGTTTTGTTTTTTTGTTTTTTTGGAGGTGGGAAGGGCAGGGCAATTGGGGTTAAATAACTTGCCTAAGGTCACATGGCTAGTAAATGTTAAAGGCCGAATCTGAACTCAAGTCCTCTTGACTTCAGGGCCAGTGCTCTATTCACTGCAGCACCACCTAGCCGTCCCCAAAACAGGTTATTCTTAACCAGATACATTTATGCCCCTAAAACTGACCTGTAATCTGGTGTTGGTCACATAGATTATTTTAACAGCACACGCATGCGCGTGCACGCACGCACACACACACACACAAGTACAGTAGGGTAGACTCAGGCAAGCCACATCAAGGGAATCCGTGCTTCTCAGTCTGTGAGTTCAGTTCTTTCCCTTCCTGACATCCTTAATAACCAACACCAATCTTTTCATCCATCCTTCACAGCATGGTGAGTAAAAACCAAGTTATCCTACATTCAGTGTCACCAAGACAGGGCACCATCACATACATGTAAGTACTTAGACAACCCATGTGTACACACATATCTTATAATTACAATTAACTTGTCAGGAAGGCAGCTTGAGGTGGCCCCCTACACACTGTTCCCCATCAGGAAACAATCCGATTGCAGAGCAATTGCAACTCTCTTTGGCAAGTATATTTTGTAACTACTATGGGTCAACAACAAGCTCAACAAATATTCATCAAGCCTTTGTTGCATAAAAAGGGCCATGTTAGGGTAAGATACAAAGTTTAAAGAAGACAGTCACTGCCTTCCCCGAGCTCACTGTGTAGTAGGAGAACGTGAAACACAAGTATGAGGTAAAACGGCATCCATGTGTCAGAATTACAAATGAGATACTATTGTGAAGTCCAAGAAATAAAAATACTGGGGGTGGGGAGTATCAGGAAAGTTTCCTGGTGGAGATGGTGTTTAAAATGCCCTTACAATGGTCGGGGCAAGTCTACTGGAATAAGGAAGAGTGTCAGCAAAGGCATGGGGCAAGAAAGGGCAGGAAAGCCCAGAATGTCTGTGGGAGAGATGCTTAAGTGCTGACTTCAGGCAGAGCATAAAGGACACACAAGGAAGGAGAGGGGTACAAGATTAGACTGGACAAGTTCAATGGCATCTCATGATCAAGAGTCTTGCAACCCTAGGAAGCAACTGAAGGATTTTGGGCAGAGGATTATTCCTGAGATGGGTAAAATAAGCAGGAGTGTAAAGCCTGCTTTGGAGAGACGGAGCACCAGTAGGAAAATACTTCTTGCCCAGGTGGGTATAGACTATAGTGGGAGTTTGTGGAGATAGTGAGGAGAGTTCAAATGGGGGAGATGTTGAGAAGATGATCAGCTGAACATGAGATCTATAAAAGAAGAGAAACACAAAGGTCAAGTAAGGTGGCCAACATGCAGTTTCTGCTTAGTTACCATGTGAGAGGTGATTCTGAAATGGCAGGGTCGTACCTGAGGCCGTCTACAATAAGCATTCCTAAAGCACTGTAACTTACAGAGTTGGGGCCTAGAGGAAGAGGGCATAAAAAGGCATGGCCACTGCCAAAACCCAACAGTCACAGCTGGTATCTGTCCATGTGTCTCAACCTCTTTACTATACTGGACAAGACACCTCAAAGTCTTCAATTGGTGGCATCCCAGACCCATAAAATCAAAAAGAAGAATTAAGAAAGTTACTTAAACGTTCTTAAGGTCATACATCAAGCATAATCTGAGGAACAAGCATAACCAAAAGCTAGATTAACTGAGCCAATAACCAAAATCATCTTGTGACCAACCCTGTCACAGCCCGTATCAGAATTAATTGTCCATTAGGTATATAGAAGTGAAGCAGGTATTACACAGAACCTGGAAAGAAAAGCAATCATGTTTTTATATGGTACTTTAAACAAAGCATTCACATAAATTATCCTGTCTGATATATCCCACCTGATCCTGTAAAACAGGAAAAAGGAATAGGAATTCCAGGAAACGGAATAGCTGGTCAAAAAGATGGTGCTTAAATTTGGATTTCTGAGCCACAGCTAAAAATATAAGAATGATAGGCTCCTATAAGAAAAGTAGGAGAACATGGAATAGTTTATCTTGCAGATCTATGGATGAGGGAAAAATTTATGAGCAGAAAGAAACAGTTCATTTTGATAAAGTAAAACTGAAAAGTTTTTGCACAAACAAAACAATGAGATCAAAATTATAAGGAAAGCAGAAAACTGGGGGAAATTTTTGCAACACGCATCTCTGATAAATCCCTCATTTATCAAATATCTAAAGAACTAAGTCTAAATCATAAATATATGTTATTCCCCAACTTGATAAATGGTCAAAGGATATGAACAGGCAGTTTCAGAGAAAGAAACCAAAACTATGAAAAAATGCTCCAAATCACCATTAATTAGAAAAATACAAATCAAAACAAATTAAAACCTCACACCTATCTGAAAAGAAAAATTATGAATATTGGAAGGGGCATGGAAAAACTGGGACACTAATTACAAAACCCAAAACATCTTGTATAAAAAGAAACAGAACAGATAAGAGGCAGCAGGAAAGAAGAGCAGCATTGTGAATGAAGAAGATATAATAGTAGCAAATCTAGGCATCAGACGTGGGAAACATGGTGAACATTTGGGAGAAAAGCAACAGAGAAAGAAACAGACACAACAGTATCATCGAAGTATACTAAGGTCATCTGGACAAAAGTCCTATATAGGTGAGGATTCTAATATGACAATGACTGGAGACTAATTATCCAGATCATCTTCCAGCATGCTCTCTCCATGCAGAGCATGGAAGTAATGCTTCTGAAACTGCCTTTATAATAATTTCACCCTCCAAACTACTGTAATTAAACTACCTTATGTCCCTCTAATTAAGTCCTTTGCATTTGTACTTACTCACTTTACATTTATACTATATACATGCTATATATTTATCTTCTCCATTAGATCTCAACTTCTTGTGAAAATAACTTTCATTTTTTTGTACTTGTACCCCACTGACTAGCAAGTGTCTGGCACAAAGAATGCAGTTAATAAACACTGGTCAGTCAACAAATACTTATTTTTAATGATATTTTATTTTTCCAATTATGTGTAAAGATAATTTTTTATATTCATTTTTAAAAGATTTTGAATTCCAAATTTTTCTCCCTCCTTCATCCCTAAGATAGTAAGCAATTTGATAATAGATTATATACGTACAATCATGTAAAATATATTTCTTTATTAGTCATGTTGTGAAATAAGGAACATGAGAAAAGAATAAAAATAACATGAAAATAGTATGTTATGATCTGCATTCCACAGATCTTACTACTGAGGTGGATAACATTTTTCATCATGAGTCCTTTGGAACTGTCTTGGGTCGCTGTATTGATCAGAATAATTAAGTCACCGTATAATGCTGCCGTTAACTATGTGCACTATCCTCCTGGTTCTACTTGTTTCACATACAAGTCCCCCCAGTTATCTCCCAGAGCGTCCTACTCCTCATTTCTTAGAGCACACAGTATTCCATTACACTGATATACCACTTGTTCAGTCATTCCCTAAATGATGGGCATCCCCTCAATTTCCAATTCTTTGCCACCACAAAAAGAGCTGCTACAAATATTTTTGTACATGGTGATCCTTTCCCCTTTTTTATGATTTCTTTGGGATACAGACCTAGTAGTGGTATTGCTGGATCAAAGGATATGCAGTTTTAAAAGCCCTTTGGTTGTAAATTGTTCTCCAAAATGGTTGGACCAGTTCACATCTCCACCAATAGTGCAATATTGTCTGAATTTCTCCACATTTTCTCCAACACTTATTTCCCTTTTCTGTTTAGCCAATCGGATAGGTTTGAGTTGTCAACAAATGATTACTATAAATACAAGCAAAAAGAAAGATCGTTCTTGCCCTCCAAAAGCTTACATTCTAACTGGGGAAGACAGTGCATAAAGGAAGCTATAAAATGAGGAAGCAAGGAGGAAATGGGAGATGCATGTTGGAGAAAGAACTTAGTCTAGGTAGTCAAAAGTGTCACTCAAAAAGGAATGAAAAAGTGAACCTGGCTGGCTTGAATATCTTTCTTAAAAAACTGACCAATCATAGGAGGGGTTCATAATAGCCACATGATCTTCCAGGCTGCTAGAGAAAGAAGTTGGGAGAATCAGAAACAGAGCAAAGAGAAAAATTAAAATAAACAAACATGCTTTTCTTGATTGAAAGGACTATGCCCTACTTGGCTGTTTTTGTGTTCCCTGGTCCTTCTTTTGCCTTTTGCACATGCCGTTTTTTGATGCTGAATCTGACTGGCAAATTTCCAGCGTGTTCCCTGGAGCATCCTCCACTGTCACTCCTCTTCTGCGTTTCTTAAGGATTTTATTCTTGAGTGGTTCCCTTTCCTCCTAGATAAACTTTCCTTGGAATTTTAGGCTGTAGGATATTTTTTGCCTTTTCCTGAATGTTCTGAAATCTGGGCTGCAAAAAATATAGAGGACATATCAGATGAGGTCCAACTTTCTTCTCCTTGCCTATGAAAAATTCTCAGATGGACTGGTCAGTTCTCCCACAGGTCTCATCCAGTCAATTCCTCTTGGTGAGAATCAGGTCCAGGATAGAATTTCCCTTTCTAGTTCTTCCATTTTGAGGAGGGAAAAATTATTATAAAGACAATTTCAGAAGCATTACTTGTTCTGCTCTCCATAGAGAGAGCATGCCAGCAAATGACTGGAATAATTAAAGTCTCTTATCACTGTCATATTAGAATCCTCCTCCTCCTCCTCTTTCGTCTCTCGTGCTAGATAGAGACAGAAAGAGATCTAGTTTTTGTCCAGGAGGTCTAGAGTATATACTGACGATATTATTGTGTCTGTTTCTTTCTCTGTTGCTCTTCTCCCAAATGTTCTCCACCATGTTTCCCACATCTGATTCCTGGATTCGCTATAATTATATTGTCTTCATTCACCATGCTATTCTTTTCTCCAACTGCCTCTTATCTATTCTGTTTCTTTTTGTATAAGATGTTAGGTCTTATCCCATCAAATAAAAAAAAAAGTAACACCACGGATTAAATTTGTATCCTTGTATTAATTAAGGTAGTTTGGGAGGGAGGTCACTAGTACTTAGGCGATGAGAAAAGGCTTCATGTCGATGGTGCCTGAACTGCATCTTAAGGGGGGGGGGGGGGTGGCGATAAACTGAGACAAATGTAAGGAGTAGGTGCATTCCAGGCATGGAGAGAGGAAATGCAATGTATGTGAGGGACACAAAGAATGCCAGTTTTGATGGATGGACAGAATGCATATGGGAGTAATGTCCAACAAGGCTGGAAAACCAGATTGGGACCAGGTTGCATAAGGCTTTAAAAGCTAAACAAAGAAGATGGCGGCGTAGAAGCAGCAAAGCACCACAGCTCCCACACAAACACGCTGAAAAACTCATAAAATGGGACGCTAAACAGATTTTCAAGCTCCAAAACTCTCC